>JAJIBD010030506.1:460000-490000 GCA_021461705.1 Cryptotis parvus
TACCGTTATCTAAATGCATTCGTAAACTTATCCGCCCATTTGCCTCCCAGAGCTGGGGATGGACTGTCACCTGGTGGCACCAGACAGACACTGTCCATCTTCTCTCCATTTCCAGGGAAGGCAGATGCAGACCGCTCCCCAGATACTGCCTCTAGCCATCCCTACTTCCGGGAAATAGGAGACCAGGAGAAAGGGGTCTGGGGCAAACGGCTTGGACAGCTGGTCCATGGGAACCTCCCTCCTCAAGCACCTTCTCGCTCTGCTCTGTAAATTCCCTGGGGCACACAGAGGTGGCCCCCACTGGAGTCCATACAGCCACAGCTGCAAACAGAGAGACTGGCACACCATGCGCGGTTCATGGTCAGAGTCTGTCCACCTCAACACCCCGTCACAGCCTCCTTTGTGGGGCAGGTTTGAGGGAGACCAAACTTACACACTTGCTAAAGTGATATACATGACAACCCTTCAGTGTCTATATTGCAAACCACAATGTCAAATGGAGGGAGAGAGAGAGGGAGAGGGAGAGAGAGAGAGAGAGAGAGAGAGAGAGAGAGAGAGAGAGAGAGAAGAAAAGTACCTTCCCTAGCGGCAGGTTGGGTGTGGGGAGTTGGAGGTGGAGGGGAGGGTGTCGGGGCGCTCCGCGGGGTCCCCGACAGTGTCGGGAAGCGAAGTTCCCTTCTACCTCCGAGGCCGGCGGGAACGGATGAAAACTCAGGAATCCGATGCAGTTTTAAAAGGCTTTACTTATCACAGGTTCAGGCATACAAATCAGCAAAAGGAAAAACCCGATGCTTAGGATTCCAGGCTAGAACCCCAGCCATGTGTAGGCCAAGATGGCGACCACCACGTGTAAAAGCTTCCAAGGGGAAAGCACGCTCACAAGGAGAGAGATCCCACAAGGAAGAAGAAGGACCCGGAGCGGGAACCGGCTAGTTTATATCCCTGTAACTCAGACCTTCCCCCACTGTTATGGAAAGCAGGGAGGGTCCAATGCCCTTAGGTAATCCCTCCCTGCACCTCACCTAGGGCCTTTACTGTGCTAATGTTTTGAGCCGAAATCTGCTTAGGAATGCTTTTGAAGTGTAGAGAAGGGGGTTTCTGAGATGGCATGTCCTTGACCAACACCAATGCCAGTTAAATATTTCTCCAAGCCTTCACAAGTCTCCTCTACTTCATTGTAGTTTTATATTTTAGTTGCCTTTGAGTATATCAGGGAGCCATGCTTGTTTGCTTGGAAGCAAACAGCATTTCTCTCTGGTCTAATTACTTAGGTGTCCTACGTGGCCAGGCTAATATGCTGGTAAGATCTAGCTAGTCCCACGATGATTGTGATAGCATGGGAGAATATTTATACCAGCTAGTACAGCATACATGGTCGGATAAACTGCCACATTTAGACTACCCCCTTATCTACGGAGTGATTTGCGGGGAGGCAATCCAGAGCAGATGCAGCGGCCCTTAGGAGTCCTGCAACAGGAGGGAAATTGGGGACATTGGACGTTGGTGGTAGGCGATGGACATTGTTGAAGGGACAGATGTTGCAACATTAAATGACAGAAACCCAGTCATGAACAGCTTTGTAACTGTGTGTTCACAGGGATTCAATTAAAAAAATAATAAAATAAAATAAAATTACTCCTTTTCTTCTGAGCAGACAGAAGCCCATGCCCGAGGGGTGGCAGGCGGCGAGGCTGCCCAGGGAGCTTCCAGATGTGAAACAGAAATAGAGGTTTCAAGGCGTCCGCACGGCCTATGAGAGGAGCAGAGTCAAAACAGACTCACCCGGGGCGGAGCAATAGTCCAGCGGTAGGGCGTTTGCCCGGCATCCGATATGGTCCCCCAAGCACCGCCAGGAGTAATTCCTGAGTGCAGAGCCAGGAATGACGCCTGAGCATTGCTGGGTGTAACCCCTAAAAAAGCAAAAAAACCAAAACACCCAAACTCACCCCACCACAGTGAGCGTTACTCTGGCAAACACCTCGCCCCCTCTGTTCCCGGCTCAGGGGCTGTTGGGGCTGTTGCGCTGGCCCAGCCTGACCATCGGCAGAGTGGCACCAGCACTCACTGAGGGAGCAACTCACCGTCTTCACGACCGACCCTTCCCCAGCTGCCTTCCAATGCTCTTGTAATGTCATACACCCACACGAGCAGAAAAGTCACATTGTGGCGTGCCCACCAGCTCTACCTCCTCCAGAATTATCTGCCTTTCCCAGAAACACCCTTTGTCTCCTCCCCAAACCCAGCACCCATCCTTCTGCTTTGCCTTTAGGTATTGTTTCTGCTGTTGTTTGGGGGGAGCCACACCTGCCTGAGCTCAGGGCTCACTCCTGGTGGGGGTCAGGAGACCAAAAGCAGAGCCGGGGATCGAACCCAGGTTTGTTGGGCTCCAAAAAGTGTCTTACCCACCTACTCTCTCTCCTGCCTATCATTGAACCAGGACCACGTCTTCATACCAATGGAATCATGTAGAATTTATCCTTTTAGGGACTGATTTTTGTTTATCAGTTTATTATTGAATTGTATTGTTAGTTTACAATACCAAGGACAGTCAGCGTCACACACCTCAGTGTGCTACCAAGGACAGTCAATGTCACACACCTCAATGTGCTACCAAGGACAGTCAGCGTCACACACCTCAGTGTGCTACCAAGGACAGTCAGCGTCACACACCTCAGTGTGCTACCAAGGACAGTCAACGTCACACACCTCAGGTTGCTACCAAGGACAGTCAGCATCACACACCTTAATGTGCTACCAGGACAGTCAGCATCACACACCTCAATGTGCTACCAAGGACAGTCAACGTCCACACACCTCAGGTTGCTACCAAGGACAGTCAGCATCACACACCTTAATGTGCTACCAAGGACAGTCAGCGTCCACACACCTCAGTGTGCTACCAAGGACAGTCAGCATCACACACCTCAATGTGCTACCAAGGACAGTCAGCGTCACACACCTCAGTGTGCTACCAAGGACAGTCAGCGTCACACACCTCAATGTGCTACCAAGGACAGTCAGCGTCACACACCTCAATGTGCTACCAAGGACAGTCAGCGTCACACACCTCAGTGTGCTACCAAGGACAGTCAGCGTCACACACCTCAATGTGCTACCAAGGACAGTCAGCGTCACACACCTCAGTGTGCTACCAAGGACAGTCAGCGTCACACACCTCAGTGTGCTACCAAGGACAGTCAGCATCACACACCTCAATGTGCTACCAAGGACAGTCAGCGTCACACACCTCAGTGTGCTACCAAGGACAGTCAGCGTCACACACCTCAATGTGCTACCAAGGACAGTCAGCGTCACACACCTCAATGTGCTACCAAGGACAGTCAGCGTCACACACCTCAATGTGCTACCAAGGACAGTCAGCGTCACACACCTCAATGTGCTACCAAGGACAGTCAGCGTCCACACACCTCAGTGTGCTACCAAGGACAGTCAGCGTCACACACCTCAGTGTGCTACCAAGGACAGTCAGCGTCACACACCTCAGTGTGCTACCAAGGACAGTCAGCGTCACACACCTCAGTGTGCTACCAAGGACAGTCAGCGTCACACACCTCAGTGTGCTACCAAGGACAGTCAGCGTCACACACCTCAATGTGCTACCAAGGACAGTCAGCGTCACACACCTCAGTGTGCTACCAAGGACAGTCAGCGTCACACACCTCAGTGTGCTACCAAGGACAGTCAGCGTCACACACCTCAGTGTGCTACCAAGGACAGTCAGCGTCACACACCTCAGTGTGCTACCAAGGACAGTCAGCGTCACACACCTCAGTGTGTTACCAAGGACAGTCAGCGTCACACACCTCAGTGTGCTACCAAGGACAGTCAGCGTCACACACCTCAGTGTGCTACCAAGGACAGTCAGCGTCACACACCTCAGTGTGCTACCAAGGACAGTCAGCGTCCACACCTCAGTGTGCTACCAAGGACAGTCAGCGTCACACACCTCAGTGTGCTACCAAGGACAGTCAGCGTCACACACCTCAATGTGCGCGAAGTCCCTCACTCATCCCAACACCCCACCCGGACTCCTTCCTCCCTCACACTTCACCCTTTCATTCCGGTGACCACAGATTTTTCACTGAGTCTAGAAATTAATTTTGTTGCCTTTTGCTGTTTGGTTTGCTTCAGTTGTTTCTACTTCACATGACAGCAAATTCCTCCAATCACTGATTTTCACTTCGTATTTCTCCTAGCATAATCTCAGATTCGTCCATTTTGTCCTACAAGGCACAAAATAAACGACAAAATATTCCACTGAGCGCTTACACCACAGCTTCTTTACCCAGTGACCTTCTTGGGCAATTTCATGGATTCCCTGTATCAGGAATAGGTCTGCTCTGAATTTACATATGCAAATGCTCTTAAAGTTAGTGTTTCTGTCTTGCTCTTATTGGGTTTTGCTCTGCCATGTTTTGTTTTTTGGGTCCCCACCTGGCAGTGCTCAGGGCTTACTCCTCACTCTGCACTCAGGGATCAGTCCTGGTGAGGCCCAAAGGTGCTGGGGAGTGCACTGGGATTGGGCACATGCAAGGCAAATGCCCTACCCACTGTACTACCTCTCTGGCCCCCTTGAAATTGGTGTTTCTATCTTACCCTTTGGGGAAACACATAGGGGTGGTAATGACAGCTGGTGCATAATTTCTGTTCTGGGGTTCCTAAGGACTCTACATTCGGTTTTCCATAGAGGCAGCACGGGCCCATCCTCACAGCAGGGCAGCAGAGATCCCGTTCCTCCATGCCTTTGCTAACACTCATTGTGCAGTCCTGTAGCTACAGGCTACGTCCTGTTCTCACAGGTGTGGGCTGTAGCTCACAGTTCATTTTCGTTTCTCTACCACTAGTGCAGTTGAGCAGTTTTTCACCTGTCCGGGGACTGTCTGAGTGGCTTACGTAAGGTCGTTGGAGAGACCGATTTCTAAAATGACTTTCAGAACTTCCCAGAGATAGACTCACAATCAGCACTTTTTTGGGAATGTTTTCTCCTTGACAGCGCCCTCCGGACAACAATGCGTTTCCTGCTTTCTGCAAGCAGGTCTGTGGCTCTGTTCTAAGCAGCCGTCTCCTCCCACAGGGAGCCACAAGCACCGTTTGTCCAACAGCTCCTCCCTGCTGGTGACCAATGCCAGCCTCTCTCTGAGCAGCCTCTGGTGAGTGGCCTCACAAAGGCACCCTGCAGGTCTCCCACAGCTGCGGCTTGGGAACCGGAGGAGCAAGTCCTGTTGGATGCACCCACCAAGCTACACCTGGGTGCAAAGCTAGAGAAAGTGGGTGTTTCCTCAGCATTTCTGGGGACTGGCTGCCTTTCTAGCATATTTTCTTATGTGGCAGGAGTAAAAAAGTTTTTGTGCTTTAATTTACATTTATTAGCTGGAACAGCTCTTCATATGTTTATTGGCCATTTGCCTTTTTTCCTTGAGAATTGCTTATTCCAATCTTTTTGCGATTTTTTTTCCCCAAGAGGGGAGGGGAATGTGTTCAGGGAGCTACAAAGCTCAGGAACAAGACCAGATAAAATATGCCTTCGCAAAGGTCGCATTTGTCAACAGAATGAACGTGCTCTGAGACGCCTCCTTTTTGCAGAAGGCTTCCAGGATATTTTATTTTTTCTACATGTGAATCATTAGCATCACAGCAGTTGAAATAATCAGCGCCAAGAAGCTTATCTGTCTCCTTCCAGCTCCTAGTTTAAGATAACAGAGAGGAAAATAAAAACCAGAACAGCAAGTTATCAGGCCCTGGAATACAAATGTACTTTCTCTCCCAGCAGCAACCAAGCTCGGGCCTTCACATTGTCCCGAGTATCAAGTGCCCACAGGAGATCAGCACAAGCCCTTGGGGTGACTTTCGTCCCCTGGAATTCCTATATTGTCAGCAAAAGATATTTACTGCATAGAGAAACTGGAGAGCAATTCCCTACCCACCCCTGCATGCACCTGAAAAGAAAACTCAAACCAGCCCGTCACCTAAATCTACCCCAGTCTTTATTTAATTAGCATTCGAGTCCATTTAGAAAGGGAAGAGATGATTTTCTTTCCTTTCTTTTACTATTTCTTTAAAGAAGAGAAAATGAGCCCAGCTCCCTTTATTTTGCTGGCAAGAGGCAAAGCCGTGCTTGATTTGCTTTAAAGTAGGGCCAGCAGGCCACACCGTGAGAGGTGCAAGGGGGAATCAGGGTTCCCCAGAGCCTCAGGGAACTTGTGGTGCTCTTCAGATGCAGCTATTACAGTCACTGTCACTGTCTTCCCGTTCATCGTCGATTGGCTTGAGCGGGCCCCAGTAACATCTCCATATGTCCTGTCTCATGCCAGTAGAGCCCAAGGGCACCGGCTTGCTCCAGGAACATAAAGAGCCTCAAACCATTCCATCAGGTCATGGGAATGAGGTCTATAATTGTTACTGGTATCTGGCATATCAAATACGACACGGGTAGCTTGCCAGGCTCTGCCGTGCTGGTGGCATACTCCTGTAGTCATCTCTAAATCCATCGCAGTGACAATAAAGCTATCACAGTGACAATAGCAATAGCAACAATAGCAGCTCAAAACACCTTTGAGGTAACAAAACGGGATTGGGTTCCCTAAGCCCCTCTCAGACCTGAGAGGGTTCAGTTGTAGCTGGAGCAAGGGAAACAGGAAGGCCTAGATGGACATGTGTGAGACATTATGGGGAAATAAAGTAATAGCTGTAGTTTAGACAACAAAATCACACCAGTGTCAATTTTATTATCTTGGCCAACACAACAGGATATGTAAAATGTTAATAACGGGAGTAGAGTCAAGAGTACCTGGAAATGGAGGGCCGGAGTGATAGCCCAGCGGGTAGGGCGTTTGCCTTGCATGCGGCCGGCCTGTGCCAGACCGGGTTCAATCCCCAGCATCCCATATGGTCCCCGAGCACCGCCAGGAGTAATTACTGAATACAGAGCCAGGAGTAACTCCTGAGCGCCACCGGGTGTGACCCCCCAAAAAAAAAAAGAGTACCTGGAAACGCTCTACAAGTCTTACAGCTCTTCTGGAAGTTTAAAAGGGCTGCTCAGGGTTGCCTGAGGGGCCCATGCAGAGCCAAGGACCCAATCCAGACCTCCTATATTCAAGCACGTGCACCAGCTCGGGGAGGAATCTCTCTGGCCCCCAAATACAAACTCTTTGCTTGTTTGTGGTCTTGGTTTGTTTCTATTTGGAGGCCACATCCAAAATCCCTGTGCTCAGGGATTCCTCCTGACTTTGCACTCAGGGCTCCCTCCAGTGCAGGCTCAGGGGACCATATGGGATGCCAGGGGTTGAGCCTGGTCAGCCCCTGCAAGACAAACAGTCTACCCTACTGTGCTATTGCTCCAACCCCAAAGCTTTTGCTTTGTTTTTTATAAATCCACCCTGGGGACCCAGAGAATGGTCCAGCAGCAAGAGGCAGGGCCCTAAGCTCCACCCCTGATGCTGTTCACTCACTGCACAGCCAGAGGCTCTGCTGTCAGGGGCTCCAGTGAGATGACTCACTCAGGCCAGGTGTGCAGCCCCTGGCAAGATGATGACTGGAACGTGAGCCCCACAACCAGGCTTCTGTGCAAGCACCACAACTAAAGGGAGTATCAAAGCCAAGTGTGTGAGTCAAAAACCATGTGTGGGTGCAAGCCTCAGTCATCACATGTCGCAGACACCAGCACCACTGGGATAATGCCAGAGCACTACCAGCGAGGCTGGGCGGTCCCTATCCCAACGGAGCCTAGCAGTGCCCATCATCAGCCCAGGGATGCCAACATCTGGCTTGGTTGCAACTCCACGAGTGGAGAGTTTCCCTTGAGTTGTCAGACATTGCCGATGGGAGCACAGAGTGCAGAGACCTTGTGAAGAACTGCAGTGTCTTATAAAGGTGAATACATGCTCTACCATGACTCAGCATTCCCGCCACAGCCCTTTTGCCCTAGAGAAATCAAAACTATGTTCGTATACAAAAATCTGTGTGAAGATTTAAGTACATTCTATTCAGAATCTCTTCAAACTGAAGCTAACCCAATCATATGAACAGTGGTGTTTCCAAACAATTGAACACCACTCCACAGGAAATGTGAAATAAAGTACTGACCATCCAACCACAAGGATGCATCTCAGACCAATTATGCTGAGTGAGAGAAGCCAGATTCCAAAGCTACTTCCTGCCTGCTTCCATCTGTGTGATGCTCCAGAAGGCTGGCGCTGGGGGAGAAGGGGGTCAGCTGTGCCAGAGCTGGGTTTACTGAGGAGTTAGCTTCTAACGGGTGAGCTACAGGGATATTTGGGCTGAAGAAGTTGTTTTTTTTTGTTTGTTTTCCACACCTGGCAATGCTCAGGGGCTATGCCTGGCTCTCATGAATCACTCCTGGCAGGTTTGGGGGACCATATGGGATGCTAGGGATCAAGCCAGGTTGGCTGTGTGCAAGGCGAGTGCCCTTCCTGCTGTGCTATGTTGCTGGCCTTGCCTAGAAGCTTACCTGCGGTGCTATCGCTCTGGTCGCAAGAAGCTGTTCTTTATCCTGATTTGTGAGAATTTTTACAGAACATTTGTCCAAACTCATAACTATTCATAAATTTTATTATACATTCAAAAGAGCAAATTTTATTATATGTGAATTGGTTTAAATTAAGCTTTCATTTTAATTCAGTCTATGAAAAAGCCAAAGCTCTCTTGAACCTTCATTCCTTTCTTCTCCTCATTGTTCAGAGGTAACCACCAAATTGAATTGAGAATCTACCCTCTAACCCTAGAAACATTGGAGCAGAAGAGGTGTTGGGTGACACTCAGGGGTGCCCAGGGCTTCCTCTTGGCTCTGCAGTCAGGGTTGATTCCTAGTGTGCTCAGGAGACTGAACTCAGGTCAGCTGCATGCAAGGCAAGTGCCCTCCTTGTACTGTCTAGCTGATCCTGCCTAGAAGCGTTATTTTTTCACAGAGGTGTTTCCACAGGAAATATCGTATTGGAACTTGGTTTGGTTTGGGTGAAGCACAACATCTTTCATCTTTTACTTGCTCTTTTTACACCCAAGGTCCTCAACCATAATTCCTGCCTCACAGCTTCCAAACTCCTTGGAAACTCCTAAATGTTCAAAGTTAATGCTAATGAATGTCACTTTTCAAAAATACCTAAAACAAATATCACTGTCACTGTCACTGTCTTCCCGTTCATCATCGATTTGCTCGAGCGGGCCCCAGTAACATCTCCATATGTCCTGTCTCATGCTAGTAGAGCCCAAGGGCACCTGCTTGCTCCAGGAACATAAAGAGCCTCAATCCATTCCGGAATGAGGTCTATAATTGTTACTGGCATTTGGCATATCAAATACAACACGGGTAGCTTGCCAGGCTCTGCCGTGCAGGTAGCATACTCTTGTAGGCATCTCTAAGTCCAGCATTTATTGCGCGAGCCGGGCTGTGATAGGCTGGTCTGCTGGGTGGAGTTCTGACGAGAGAGAAGTCGGATGTGGAAAATGGAGGCCCTCATGGAGTGGGGGGGTCGTCTGGCTTGTTGCGAGGCTCTGCTGGGGTGGTGGGCCAGGGCTAGAACCCACCATCCCATCCCGGGCGCCTCATGAGCAGCTGGTCACAGGGAGAGCCAGTAGCAGCTCTGCCCCATGTCTGCAAGTCTCTGGACCGGCATACCTGAGCCGGATTTAAAAAAAGACTGCTGCAGGGTGGAACTTGATGAGCCGGGCTGTGATAGGCTGGTCTGCTGGGTGGAGTTCTGACAAGAGAGAAGTCCGGATGTGGAAAATGGAGGTCCTCATGGAGTGGGGGGTCGTCTGGCTTGTAGCGAGGCTCTGCTGGGGTGGTGGGCCAGAAACACTCTCTCAAAACAAATATACAAACAAAAAATGCTGGGGCCGGAGGGATAGCCCAGCGGGTAGGGCGTTTACCTTGCTCGTGGCGGCCTGTGCCGGCCCGGGTTCAATCCCCGGCATCCCATATGGTCCCCCGAGCACCGCCAGGAGTAATTCCTGAGTGTAGAGCCAGGAGTAACCCCTGAGCATTGCCGGGTGTGACCCAAAAAAGCAAAAAAAAAAAATGGTATAAGGGTGAAAACAGTCGCCTTACACACAGCCGACCCTGACTCGGTCCCAGTCTTGCGAGGTCCCCTGACCACCACCAGGAGTAAGCCATGAGCACAGAGCCAGGAAGTAGCTCCTGAGCATTGCCAAGTATGCAGCAAATCCCACCTCACCGCACCCCCAAAAAAAAAAAGTACTTGAGGATGAGACCTCATTTCCAGGGAAACCACCATTAATTTCAGGAGGCTGGGGAGAGGGATTTGAGTTCAATAGCCCATGGTCAGCCAGTTCATCAACCATGCCCAAGTGATGAAGCCTCAGGAAAAACCGGAAAGAGCTTCAGGGTGGGAGATTTGGGAAGGCGATGCCCCTGAGGGAGACAGGAAGCTCTGGACCCTTCCCTCACACCTCACCTCACGCTTCTCTTCCATCAAGCTGCTCTAAAGGGGTGATCTCATGGGTTAACAAGTTTCCTGGACTTCCTGAGTGGCTGTCACTTATGAATGGGACCTGAGGGGTTGACACCCCAGGTTGCAGCTGGTGTGCCAAGAATCTGGGTAATCACCCAGACATCTGCAGTGTAGGCTGTCCCAGGAGCCCTGGCTGCGGAATTCAAAGCTACAGGATGTGCATCCTACCTGAGTAGAGTTCTGAGAATTCTGAGACAGGTGGAGGGTTGCTGGCTGGTCTGGGGAAGCCTCCCCCATGCCCCCCCTTTGGAACCGGGTCCAGGAGCCACATGCATCCTGCCCCGGGTTTATCACTCGACTATCCGGTGAATTTTCAAGGTGCTTTTCAGAAGGTCTCCAACCTTTGCTCAGGCCCCTGGTCCCACATCATCAGGATTCCTTTCCCCCTGGAACCAGCAGATAATGCCCCTCTGCCTGAAATGGAGACACCCCCAAGGGGACAGTCAAGGGGAGGATAATGAGTAAGTCCTGAAGGGCTTATAGACCCCAAGAGCCACCGCAGCTAGAAACCTGCCTCACCCCAGATGTCCCAGTCACCGCCAGCAGACAGGCTCTGTGGGACCTCTGGGCCTGTGGGTCAGTGCGGGGCCTGGGCCAGGGCACTGCTGCAGGGGACAGTCACTCTCTCCAGCAGAACAGTAAGGCGGGACCCTTACTCCATGTCATGCACAGAACCCTAAAGCCCCGAAGAAAACCTACATATAGATGGTGTCAACCTCAGAATTGACCATTGAATCTGAACAGCGACAACAGAAGCTGAATCACAACAGAAAACTAGGTAAGTTGGACTCTATCAAAAGCCAACAATCGTGCACTTCCCATGAACAGTAGGAAGCAAGGGAAGAGAAAGGTCACAAAACAGGAGGAAAGAGCTGCAAGTCCTCTGGCTGGCAATAGATAGTATCTAGGATGTGCAAAGAAGTCCTAGGATGATAACAAAAAGACAAATAAACCCCTGAAAAAAGTGGACAAAGGATCCAAATCCAAATAGACATTTCTCCCAAGAAGAAACGCCAAATGACCAATAAGCTCAGGAAAGATGAAGCCATCATTAGGGAATGCAACGTGTGTCCAAAGCAGTGAATATCACTTTACGTCTGCTTAGATAACTACAGACTCTAACAAGTATTACAAAAGGTGTAGGGGAAAATACCTTAATAATGCCAAGATAGAGTTTTGTAGTTGTTCTTGTTTTTGGACCACACCTGACTGCACACAGCAATCACTCCTGGTCATGCTGCGAAATCATATAAACCAAACAGATGCCGGGTCACCTGTGTGCAAGGCAAGTGCCCTGCCTGCTGCCCACCTGTTAATATTTTACTTGTTATTATTAATAGATTTTTTGCCATACCCAGCAGTGCCCAGGGCTTACTCCTGGCTCTGTGCTCAAGGATCACTCCTGGTGGAGGTCCAGCAGGGGACGCTATGGGGTGCCAGGGGCCCAACATGCGTCGGCTGCATGCAAGCTAAACTTCGCTATCTGCTGTACCCACTCTCAGGTTTTCTGGAACTGCTTGTCCAGCCTCAAAATTGTTTCATGGGGACGTGGCTCCCACGATGGTGTTCACCCAAGTAGCTGCCCTAGCCAGCCTCTGTGTCTGGGAGATTCCTTTGGACTTCCGTGCAGCCAACAGTCTGCACCGGTAAAGACAGGCTTCTTGGAGGCACTGATTCTGCTTCCCGCTTTAACACTGAGGGCTTCAGGGCGCACTGGGCTTGGGGGGAACACAACTCTTGAGTGGGAGTTCTGGAGAGGACTTTAGGCTCCTGGGAGTCAGCGGGAGGCTGCCTGGAGGTGGTGGCCGGGATGGTGGCTCTGGTGCATGCTGATCCATACTCCCCTGGCCACGAATCACTGCCACAGTTGTTGCCACTGACCAGGCACTGTTGCAAAGTTGTCATTCTGTGATAAGAGGGGTTGAGTCCCCTGAGGATGGGACCCCTCAGGAAGGGGGCCATGCGTGCACCATCCATCCAGCGCTGAGTGTCTGTTCCAACTTGCCCACTTCCTCCAGGGGCCAGAGGAAAACCGCATTATTCGGGGTCCCAATTTAGCTTTTTGTTTATTTGGGATAGAGCCATCAGCATTTGAGGTAAGAGAAATTCCCAAGTTCCTTGGGGAGGGGTGTCACACCCAGCAATACTCAGGAGTTACTCTTGGCTCTGCACTCAGGAATTATTCCTGGCAGTGCTTGAGGGACCCTATGGGATGCCAGGGATCTAACCCAGGTTGGCTGCATGCAAGGCAAACTCCTCCCCCAGTGGACTATCTATCACTCTAGCCCCTGAGTTAAAAGAAGCTGAAACTGAGAAACACAAAGCTTGAACATTCATTTAAAAAATAACAAACGAGTTGAGTTATGTTAATAGTTCTTGCAACTGTTTACCAAGTAAAACATTTAGTAATAAGAACCATTCCTTACTTTTTTGTTTATTTATTTATATTTGTTTGCTTGCTTGCTTTTTGGGTCACACCTGGCCCTGCCCAGGGTTTATTCTTGGCTCTGCACTCAGGAATTACTCCTTGGCAGTGCTCAGGGGAACATATGGGATGCCGGGGACCGACCCGGGTGAGCTGCAAGCAAGACAAATGCCCTGCCCGTTGGACTACCACTTTGGCCCCCATTCCTTACTTTAAAAAATTATTTTATTGATGTTAAGCAGCTGAACTGTCAATTCTATGCTTAGATTCACTCTGTTGTGATGAGTTATTTTGGTTAACATATATGAAGAAAAATCTGTTGCCCGAGAGACATATATTTGGGAAATCGAGGAGTATTTGATAGCCCTTTCCAGAGAATTGCAAACATTCTTTGGTTCCATCCCAGAGAAGAATACATGGCGATATGAGCTCTGGAGCCAACTTCTGAACTTTTCATGCTGTTACATTAAAATATACCAGCACACTTTGCTCTTTAAATGCACTGAAGTACATTGATTACTTGGAAAATAATGGATCTAGAATTATGCAGCTCTTCCAGACGGTGACATGTTCCTTACACAGCATCAAAACGCTATGTTCAGTAAAGTGACCACCAATCGCATCAGAAAGTCTTTAACGATGGGAAAAGTTGTCTTTCTTCATCGTGGATACAACCTTTCCAAAACTGGTTTTTACTGGATATTCACTTGGGGTTTTTTGGTCACAGAAGTTATCGATAATTCTCCTGGAGGTGACAGGTCCATTGTATTTACTTTCAAGAAAACATCTATTAAGACACCCAGGGGCTGGAGTGGTAGTCCAGCGGGTGCGGTGTTTGCCTTGCACTGGGCGGACCGGGTTTGATCCCTGGCATCCCAAACCATCACCTGGGCACGACCAGGAGTAATTTGAGTGCAGAGACAGGAGTAACCCCTGAGCATCGCCAGGTGTGACCCAGAAAAAAAATAAGACACCCAAGTCTGAATACACCTGGCTAGTTTGTTGGTTACTTTCCATGTAACAGTGGCGCTCCTCCTGAAAAACATGGCGCTTGGGAAAAGCACACTGGCTTTGTTTCCAAGCATTTGGCCTACTTTCCTTACACCAAATATTTGAAAGATACGATTTCAAATGCCATGGTTTTTTTTTTTTAAGTTTACAGCTTCATTAACAACATTCTTGGGTGTTTTGTTTGTGGTGGGGAAGGGGAAAATGCTATGCCAAGGAGGGTCTGGGTGCTGCGCTTCCGCGCCCGGGGCCCTCAGAGTTCCCTCACCTCTGCAAACACAGCCGACACTTAGTCTCATCATCAAAGTGGCTCTGAACACCTGTAGGAGGCTTGGGGCATCTATGAATCACTTTTTAGGGACAGATGCCTTGTTCCCGAATCCCAAATTACAGAATCCAATCATCTCATGATAATACTGCTATCAGTTGAGGAAAGCTGCGTGTGCACAAAAGCCTACCAAGTTCCAAATAGCATTGCCTCCTCGCTGTGGAGGAGACAATGGATCTATTCTGTGATTTCCAAGTGCAGACAGGCTGTCCAGGAAATGAGTGGGCTGGGCAAGCTGGAAGCCCGCCTGGAGGCGGGGGCGGTGAGGAAAGCCTGGGGAAGAGGAGGCACCCACCGAGGAAGGCCAGAAGACCTGAACCCACCCACCAGGGCCCGGGAAACAGCACCCAAGCCCCGGTCCCTGCAAGAGAAAGCGAGGCCGGCATAACCCTGCATTGCTCCGGGCCTAGGGCGGGGCTGGACCTCACCCCCCACCCATTTTCTTTCCTCGCTCCAGCGAGGGGCTTCTGCGACATCTGCCCGGTGGCTGCCGGCCCCATGCTGCTGTTTTCCAAGCAAGCCCTTCCTACAGCCCAGATTCACATCTCCCCCACCTAGCAGCTCTCTGGGGCCAGGCTGCCTGCTCCAGCCTGAGTCACACCGAGCGGCTGCACGAGGACGCGACCCCAAAAAGCCACCCGGGAAGGGGCGCGCAAACGCTGCCCCCCGCGCTCGCAGCCTCGGATACCCTCGGAGGGTTCCTGAGCAACGTCCGTCAAAGCCCCCCAGCTGCGGAGGGCGAGGGGGAGGGCTCGGAGACGTCTAAAAACTTATATCCTATTAAATAACAATTGATGACGTTCAAGTAAATAATTCTTATTCTATCACTTGATCACTTGAATCCCGTTATTCATCGATTTGCTCGAGCGGGCGCCAGGAACATTTCCATTGCACCCTATCACGTGCCAATGTAGCCCAATCTAATTCTTATTCTATAAATAAAATAAACCCGAGCCTCCGCGCCCACCCCGGGGGCCCCGATGCTACCGCGGGTCAGCGCACAGCCGCGCCTGTGTGCAGTCCAGGGCCAGCGGCCACACCCGTGCCTCGGAAGCGGCTCCAAACTCGCTTTCTCGGCTAGATCTCGTCCTCTCAGGGGACTGGCCGGCGGCTCGGCCAGGCCTCCGACCCCGGGGGTCCTCGATTTTGCACCTGTCGGGTCCTCTCCAACCCCCGGCGCGGGTCCAACGGCCCCCGGAGCACCGCGGGCCCCGCGCGGCGCCTCGGAAGCCCCATAATAACCGCGTGGACAACCCTGCGGCCACTGGACAACCCGGGAAATGGCCCAGTTGGAACATGACAGCGGGGGAGCTCAGCTAAATTACCCCCCGGAGGCTCGCAACCCCACCTGGGGAGGAGGGAATAAGGGTTTCAAAATATGCTTAAGTTTAAAAAAGAGAGCCGGGACGCTCGGTTGAGGCACCGCTGGGATTCGAACCCAGGATCTCCTGTTTACTAGACAGGCGCTTTAACCAACTAAGCCACGGCGCCGCCCGCACGAGTACCGCGAGAATCTATTCCTCATCACCATCTGCCTGGTCACCAGTGCGCATGCGTACAGTTCTTTATAGGCTTTTGGCGCATGCGTGCGGGGAGGCCTCCTCGCTTCGCATCGGCAGCTCCCCGGCGCGGACCCGGAAGTTCGGGTGCGCAGTGGCAAGTGCGGTCCCGGGACCTCGGTTTCCGGCTCTGCTGGGGCGTCTTCCGGCCTAGATCCGAGCTGCTGGATCGTACTCTCCGAGAGCCGCCAGCCGCCTGGGTCCGGAGCCGACTGGATTGCGTGGACCCAGGCTGTATGGAGAGGCCCGGGCTGCCGTCTCCTTCCCCTCCCGCCGCGGCGACGCTCCAGCCTCGGCCCAAGGGGCTGCACGTGATCCCGCCGGCCCTGGAGGGCTCCTCTGGCCCCCAGGACCCCTAGCTCTATCAGGCACCAGGCGGGAGGCTCCGAAGGTGCTAATGGGCCGATGGAGCTAAAGCTTTACTGGCCCGGGTCGGTGGCTCATAGGTGTAGGGAGGGAGGGTTCTGCCAGAACGAGGGTGGGTACCCCGCAGGCTGCCTTCTTTCTCACTTCCCCGCGGGTCCTCGTGGGCAGACTCCTGGCGCTTTATTGCAACACATTTTTTTAAGGGCTGTTGAGCAGCAACAAAACCCAATACTGCTAAGTCTTAACCCAGCAAGCGATCGCTGCCCCATGGCAAGAGTGGGAGGCCTCATCCGCAGAATCATTAAGTCAGCTAGATTATCTGCACAGGAAGTCACATTTCAGTGTTCTAGATAACAGCGAATTCCAAGCAGCAAGGTTAAGTGTCCCTCCGTGGGGCCAGCAGTGGACAGACCGCGTCGCTGTGCCTGCCTGGTGTGAGGACGGAGAACTTAGCCCAGCACTTCACTGGGGAGGATGAGTTGGGCGGGAAGGGAGCAGGAAGTGGAGGTTTGGCATGTTCGCTCACGAAAGTAAATAAATGGGTAAATACCTAACCACTAGCTCCAGTGTTAGCTTGAATGCTTTCTCCAATCTTGGCTGCACCTGGCAGATACTTTCTCCTCCAAATACCGACTCCAGGGCAGGTTATTGGATGCTAGTCAACTGGCAGTGAATCGGTCCCGCAATTCAATTTGAAAACTGACCACTGAAGAGGGGAGTGTATGTGAATAGTTGGGGAGAGTCACGTGACCTGAAACAGCCGGAAAGGGAGCCTTCATGCTTGTCCAAGGACACCTTGAACTCAGGGCTTTCCTTGAGGGATGCACTAAGCAAGCAGGTAGGAGGCTGCCGGATGATGATACTCTGCCGTGCGGGGTCTGGAGAGAGCAGCGCCATTGTGTGAGGGAGTACCCAGCTGCCTATGCAGAATTTCCTCCGCTGGGCGTTAGCCAGGTAAGGCACTCAGGGCCTTTGCCTCTCTGGTGTAGCCACACACATCTTCCTGGCCATGAAACCGCCCTAGGGAGCCAGCTTGGGGCTTGCTTACAAGGAAACTAGAGTCCCAAATGAGGCAGAGAGATAATAAGGAGGTAAAGCACTTGCCTTGCACGTGGCCAACCCTGGTCAATCCCCAGCACCATACATGGAGCCCTGAGCACTCCAGGGAGAGATCGCTAAGCACAGAACCTGCTGTAAGACCCTGAGTGTTACTCAGTGTTGCCACTCAAACAAAAACAAAACAAAACAAAACAAAACTGAAAAAATAACAATTTTAAAAGAAATCCTGAATGAATTCTACAAATGAATTAAGAGAAACACTCGTATACTCAACTTTTAAAAAAAATTTTTATCATTCACATGCACACTATTCCAAAAGGTTTGTTTCGTGCACATGCATGCACACACACACACACACAAACACAAGTGTCGTGTTGGATCCTGAAGGATACTGCATGCTGGGTCAGTGGCATGTGCTGGGCCCCACCCAGACTCACAGGCCCACCCAGCCAAGCATGGTGGACTTGAGAGATCCCTGTAGGCCTCAAATTTTCCTGGCAGTGCCCTGTGTGGGCCTACAGCCATCAATCATCATTGCCTGGGCTGTTCTTCCCTGGAAAGGAGTACTCCCTCTCTAGTGGGGGAATCCTCTTCCTCCAGCAGGAAATCCGCCCTCTCCCTGGCGGGGATTTCTCCTCCTCCCCTAGAGAGGAGTCCCCCTCCTCCCATAGCAGGGAGTCCTCCCTCTCTGATGACAATGAGAAGTCGACTTCCGGGATGTCGGTTTTATCCGTCCGGCAAAGCACACATTTGGTAACAGAGTCAAAAAGGATGTCGCTATCGCTGTCGTAGATGGAGAAAGCCTGGGCGCATTCTTCACACTGATGTGGAATGTTTGAAAGATAAAGGAAGCATGGGTCAGCGGGATCAGGTGTGTGATTAGGATTCTCCCACCCTGTGGACACAGGCTGGACACAGGTACGAGAGGCCTAGCCTCTCAGTCAGGTGTCAACCCCCAGGGTGCTGGCCTTGCACACAGCCAACCAGGGCTCCATCTCTGGCACTGCAAACAGCCCCTCAAGCCCCCTATTCCAGGAGTGATCCCTGAGCACAGATAAGCCCAGAATACTACAGGGTTACTTGTCACTTGTCTTCCCATTGTTCATCGATTTGCTCAAGCGGGTGCCAGTAACGTCTCCATTCGTTGGGAAAGAGGTCCATATTGTTACTGTTTTGGGCATATTGAATACACCACGGGTAGCTTGCCAGGCTCTGCCGCAGCTCTGGGTTCACCCAAGGGAGTCCAGTCTTTTTCTATGTCAGACCATCAACTATCCAGGGCCCTTGGGGCAAAGCCTGGATGTAGACAAGCCTGCCTCCCTGTCTGTAACCTGCTGACGCAGCTGGGCACCGCAGCCACACCTGCAACACTTCAAAGTGAAGATTACTACAGGGTATGGAGCCAAAACCAACAACTAAAACAACCAGAATTGCGGGACTGGGGACCATGCCGGCACCTGGGCCTAGTGAGCACCCTAGCTTGAGTACCGTGAGGAACAGCAGTCAGGACAACCAATACCAGCACTGAGCCCCCACTGCTCACAGGTGAGGGAGGTGGGTAGCAACCTCTGAGGTCATAGGGTCCCAGCTGGCCCCACCCCTCACTCGCTGCCCTCAACTGCCATTCCTCAAAGTAGCAGTGTGTGGGTGTGTGCCCTCTCTAGGAGAGGGGACTATCCCCGTGACTCCAGGGATGCCAAGGGAGAGTGACAGGAAGGCTCAGCAAAGATTCTCAGCTCTCCCGGGGTACCAGGGGGCACTTCTGGCCAGCCCTGGCTGCACCCTGTGAGGCGGATGTGCCTCTCTGCCTGCCTCCAGGAGAACACCAGCACCTGAGCCCTTTGTGTGGAAAATGGGAGGGAGTCTGAGCAGAGGGCCCCCCTTCAGAACTCCCCTGTGCCTGATTTACCTCAAACCCCCCAGGACCGAGCCCCCCAAACAGTTACGTGCTCCCTCCTCGCCACCTTCAAGTCTTTGACCAGATGCCACTTTCTCCCGGAGACCTTGCACCCCCGCACCCCAACACACCCTTTAGTGCACCCTCCCCTGCCTTTGTTCCTCCTGATTACATATTGCCATGGAACTTGCCAAGAGCCTCTCCTTTTTTTTTTTTTTTTTTGCTTTTTTGGGCCACACCCGACAATGCTCAGGGGTTACTCCTGGCTCTGCACTCAGGAATCACTCATGGTGGTGCTCAGGGGACCATATGGGATGCCGGGAATCGAACCCAGGCCGTCACAGGCCGGCCTCGTCAAGGCAAACGCCCTACCTGCTGGGCTATCGCTCCGGCCCCAAGAGCCTCTCCTCTTTTATCTCCCTCCTATCCCCCTCACCGTGGGGAACTCCCAAACAGTGCCCAAGGGACCTGAGGGTTACTCCCTGCAATATTCAGTCATGCTGGATGAGTTAATGCTGTAGGTGTGCCTGGCTCGGGGGCCACCGGGGTACACCCAGCAGTGCTTAGAGCCATGCAGTACTGGGGTCATGCACCGGAGCATGCACCCACTTACCTGAGCTATGTTCCCAGCCCTCTCTCCATTAGAATGTAAGCTCCCTCCGGCCAAACATCTCAATGCTCGCTCCCAGTTCATAGTTTTTCCAAGTAAATCATTGCCCCATAAGTGCCCGTCCAAAGAACCGATTTGAAGAAGGATTTGAAAGTGTCTCTTGACGTCTTCCTACCCGATACCCACCTGCTTCACCTGTAAGCCCAGGGCCTTCCTGCTATTGATCACCATAGGAATTTGGTCAATTTGCTCCACATACCACACTCTCAGGGTGCTGTCCTAAAACAAGCAAAGAGCAAACCATACTCACAAAACAGGCTCCTGTGCTGGGACCCCTCAGAGACCCTGCTTGGAGAGGAGCAGAGAGAGGGGATGCCACCTGATTTCCGATTTTTCTAATGCCACCCCAGGGCTTCCCACATCCCCCTGTGGTCCTAGAAAACTTTTCTGGGTACCAAAGGCCCCATTTATCAATGATTAGCATGACAATTTGAGGCGCCACACAATCTCTGTGCAGCCTTGAAAATAAGAACTGCAAGTAAAGTTCCTTTTTTAATGCCCAGCGGGCATGCTTAGGTGGTATCTGCAGTGCCGGCACTAGACCAGGGCTTGCGATTGTGAGTCACTGACACTCAAGCACCCAACTTGGCTGCACTGAAACGGTGAACGTTGACTGTCGGCCTCTGATTTTCACCAGTGGACCTCTTGTGCTTTGTATCAAGATTGCGCTGGCAGGATTTTTATCCTGGTGAATGTTATGACCATGTTTCTAAGAGTTCAGATTGTGAAAATGAGGGCAATTTTAAGACCGATGCAACCCAACCCAGACATCACCCCACAAAGGAAGCTAAATTACTAGGTTTAATAACACAGACATGAAACTAGACCAGGGCAAATAGCCAGGACAAAGCACATGGTACAGTGTGGAGAAAAGAATTTGGGGTTGAGAATGGCAGAGAAGGGGTGTGGCAAGATCCCTGAGACTGAGATGCACAGGTCCAGAAAATCAATAAAAAATGTGAACATCTCTCCTTAAAACATGCATGTGAAATAAAATGAAAGATAAGGTGTCCCAACTGGAAACGAAGTTAAATCATCTCTATCTGAAGACAGCATGACCTCGCAGACTGAGTCAGGAGAAAGCTATTAGAGGGAGTAGTTCAGTAGATACAGAATCAATAGTCAAAAATCAATTGTATTTTTATATACTTGTAACGAACCATCTGAAAGTGCAATTACATCATCAGTTCCATTTAGAAAAGCACCAGAAGTTCTGGGGAGATAGTTCAAGGAGTTTTTGGGGCCGGATTCAGTGGCTGGCATCCATGGCCCTCAGCTCTGCTGAGAGAAACCTACCAGGCCACAGAGCCAGGAGCAACTCCTGAGCACCATGGATGTGACCCAAAGCCAAACAAAACAAGGCAGCAAAAAAGAATAAAATGCTTAGGAATAAATTTAACAAAAAGGCAAAAAAAAAAAAAAAAAAGCAAAGGAACTAACGGCTATAAATGAATAAACATCCCATATTGGGGCCAGAGCGATAGCCCAGCGAGTAGGGCGTTTGCCTTTGCACGCGCCGGTCTGTGCCAGCCCGGGGTTCGATCTCCGGCATCCCATATGGTCCCCCCGAGGACCACCAGGAGTAATTCCTGAGTGCAGAGCCAGGAGTAACCCCTGAGCATCGCCGGGTGTGACCCAAAAAGCAAAAAAATAAATAAATAAATAAATAAATAAATAAAAGAAAACATCCCATATTTAATGGATGAAGATACTATTATTAAGGTGATCATATTCCACAAGATGATGCACAGATTTAACATAATCCTTAAGGAATTCCCACTGACTTTACAGAAATTGCCAATCTTAATATAAAATCCCATGGAATGCAAATGATTTATTATTATTATTATTATTGTTTATTTTGCTTTTTGGATCACACCCGGCAATGCTCAGGGGTTACCCCTGGCTCTGCACTCAGGAATTACTCCTGGCAGTGCTCTGGGGACCATATGGGATGCCGGGATTGAACCCGGTCGGCTGTGTGCAAGGCAAACACCCTCCCCAATGGGCTATCACTCGGCCCCAATGCAAAGAATTTAGACTAGCCAAAGATAATCTCTTTCTTTTGGGGAGGCCCACTTGGCAATAATCAGGGGTTACTCATGACTTTGCACTCAGGAATCACTCCTGGAAGTGCTTAGGAGACCATATGGGATGCCGAGGAGCAAACCTGGGTTAGCTGTATGCATGTCTCCCCTAGGACAATACTAGGGTGGGGAGAGGGAGTGTCTGCCATAAAAGTGGGCTGGGAGGTGGAGAACATCGATAGAAAGTAGGTGTTGGAACATTATAGCCTGAAAGTCAACCATAAATACATTTATAACTTCGTGAAGAAATAAATAAAACAAAACAAAATGTGATAGATCATACAGTGAAATGTTACTTGGCAGTGAAAAAAGAAGCAGTGATACATATTACAATGTACATAATGAATTTTGGAAACATTACGTTAAGTGAAGAAACCAGTCATAACGGAGCACATGTTGTGTGACTGCATATATGTAAAGGTCAGAAGTGGGCAAATTTCTAGATTCCTAGTCCTAGCTAGTAGAATGAGACAAGAAAAAGAAATAAAAGATGGGGCCAATGCAATAGCACAGCGGGTAGGGTGTTTGCCTTGCATATGGCCTACCCAGGTTCCATCCCTGGCATCCCATTTGGGCCCCAAGTACTGCCAGGAGTAATTCCTGAGTGCAGAGCCAGCAGTAAGCCCTGAACATCGCTGGGTGTGACCCAAAAAGAGAAAAATAAAAAGACATATGGTCTTAGAAAGAAGAATTCAACTTGCCTTTGTTCACAGAAGACATGATAATCTTGAACAAAGGTGAAAAATAAGAAAGAAATGAGAAAAATCACTATAGGAATTGACTAGTGGGGCCCGGAGGCTGGGGACTGAGTGGAGGCCCTCAATCCTTGCTCCGAGTCCAGCAGGAGCGGCCGCCTGCATGGCGAGCAGGCCCTAGGCGCTATAGGACACGGCCAGGCGCTGGCCGAGGAGAATGGCAAATTCTTTAATGTGTTGTTTCTCTTTGTCAACCTCGATTTTCATGTATTTACTTGTAAAGTTTAAATACTCAAATTTGTTTTCTTGCATTTTTTACCTAATTTAAACATGACTGTGACAAAAATCTATCAATATGTAAATATCAAAATGCTTATTATCAATATATGTTTGAATGTTATGGATCAAAATTAAGGTAGCTGACATACAGATTCATCTATAATTCATCAGATCACATTTTCAGTAATTCATAAAAGTTATTATATTTTCGTAATAAAAGTTGCATTTAAAAAATAAAAAAAGGTAATTGACTAGTGATCATAGCAGAATAGGAGGATAAATCTGGGGACTAGAGAAATAGTACAGTGGCTAGGGGCTTGCCCTGCACACAGCCGGCCTGTTCTAGTCCCTGCACCACATACAGCCAGTCCCCTGCGCCCTCCAGGAGTAAATCTGAGCACCGCCAGGTGGTGACCCCAAAAGAAAATCACAAAAAGGCAAATTTCTTTCCATCATTTCAGTGCTGAGCAAATAAAACTTTAAATTTTATGCTTTGGTTTTCAGGCCACACTGGGTGATGCTGATGGATTCAGGGGTCACTCCTGGTGTGCTCAGGGGACCAAATAGAGTGCCAAAGACCAAACCCACGATGGGCTGCATGCAAGGCAAGTAACTACCCACTGTACTATCTTTCCAATGCCTGGAAATTAAACTTTAAAACAATAACATTTACATTAGCACCCCCAAATTAAATACTTAGATATAATTCTAACAAAATTTCTCCAAGTTCTTTTTTTTCTTTTTTGGGTCACACCCCGCGATTCTCAGGGGCTACTGCTGGCTCTGCACTCAGGAATTACTCCTGGCAGTGCTTGGAGGACCATATGGAATGCTGGGGATCGAACCCAGGTCAGCTGTGTGCAAGGCAAATGCCCTACCCGCTAGACTATTGCTCCGCCCCAGAATTTCTCCGAGTTCTATGTGAAGCTCTGAAGAACAAAATAAAAGGACCAGGGGCCGGTGAGATGGTGGTGAGGGAAAGGTGCTGCTTTGCACACAGCTGACTTGTGTTTGATCCTGGCACCCCCCCGTGGTCCCCTGAGCTCCATCAAGGGTGATCCCTGAGCTCAGAGCCAGGAGTAAGCTTTGAGCACAGCAGGGTGTGGCCCCAAACAAAAAATAAATAAATCATCAAAGGCCTGAATAAGTGGAGAACTATTTCATGCTCAAGAGTAGGAAAGTTCAATACTGTCAGAATGCCAATTTTTTCTCAACCTGGTCTATAGATTCAGCACAATTCCAATCCAAATCCCAGTAATCCATTGTGTTGAATGGGGAACTTTTAGGGAGCTGATTGTAAAGTCTATGTGGAAAGGTGGAAAATACAGAGCAAGTGACACAATGATGGAGAAGAATAAAGTTGGAGCATTAACCCGGATCTTCAAACATCAGCTGAGAGACTGGAGAGCTGGTGCAACTGGCCGGGCACAGGCTGTGCACGTGGAAGACCTGGGCTAGATCCCGGCACCCCACGGCCTCCTGACACAGAGCCAGGGGCAGTCCCAAGCAATACTGGATGTGGCACAAAAAATAAAAAAAAACAACTGGAACATAAATAAACCACAACTGATCTTGATTTTTGGTTGGCATTGGTGAAAGAATAGGAAAAAATAAATCAATACAACAGAATAGGGATCCCAGAAATAGGCCCTCCATAAGCCCAATTTTAGGGTTTCTGACAAAAGAGCAAAGGGAATACAGAGAAGAAAACTGTTTCTTATTTAACAAATAACATAACCTCTTCATGCAAACTAACCAAAGTGAATTAAAGACAAAGCCATTGCATCATAGACAAAATTCAAACCCAGGGTGAATCACTGGCCTAAACGTAAAATACAAGCAGTATAAAATGCCCAAATGAACATAAGGGAAACTCTAGGTGTCTTTGGTTTGGTGATGGCTTTTAAGATGCAAGATTGAAGAAGAGATGTGTGAAAGAAATTGACAAGCTAAGCTTTATTAAAAATTAAGTTTCTGTTTGCAAAAGGCACCAGTACAAGAATATAAATAGAAGGATGGACAGGGGGATAATATTTCAAAAGACACAGAAAATGTCTGGTATCCAAACTACACAAGGAACTATATAACTCTATGAGTCAACAGTATGAAAATAAACAGTCCCCTAAAAATGGTCAGACATTAACAGACACTTCACTGAAGAGATGCAGGTGGTAAAAAGCTGATGATGAAAGATGTTTTATATCCTATGTCACATTATAACAAGGTTCAAACTCTTCATCCCAAGAACACAGAGCAACAGACCCTCTGATTAGCGGTCGCAGCAAGAGTACAGCGGGGAGGATGCTTGCTTTGCACACGGCCAATGTTGTGCACCCCAGAAGGTCCCCTGGGGCTGTTAGGAGTGACCCTGAGTACAGAGCCAGGATTAAGCCCTGAGCACTGCCAGGTGTGGCCCCAAAAGCAAAAGGAACCTCTCGTTTGTTACATACGTGGTACTGGAGCCGTGAGCAGCATTCCAAGCCTGTTGGCAGCCACTTGCAAAGCAAGTGCTTTATGAAAAAAACTTTTTAAAGAATCTATTTTAAAAAAATATTGTTAATAAAAAAGACTTTTGGAGAGAAAGAGAGAGAGAGAGAGAGAGAGAGAGAGAGAGAGAGAGAGGAGAAGTACCTGCTACAGAGGCAGGTTGTGAGGGGGTGGGGGGGGAACTGCAGACATTGGAGGTGGGAAATGTGCACTAGAGGAAGGGTGGGTGCTCACTGAAGCCCCATCATGAACAGCTTTGTAATGGTCTGTCTCACTACGATTCAATTAAAACTAAAAAACACAAAACTTTCGTACCCCTTAGACAGTGGTAACTGCTGAATTAATTTCAGAATGCCACTCAAGACTAAGCACTAGTGTATGGCTTTATGAGATTCAGTGTGGGCAGCAGAGTAACCCCCACTCTCACCTCAGCGGAAGTTACACATCCTAATCCCCAGACTGCGTGAATATGTTAGAGAACACCAAAAAGGGGAATCAAGTTTTGGGGTGAAATTAAAGTTACTAATCACTTCATCTTGAAAGAGGAAGTTTTGGGGGCCAGAGCAATAGCACAGCGGGTAGGGCATTTGCCTTGCATGCTGCTGACCCGGGTTTGATCCTCGGTGTCCCATATGGTCCCCGAGCACCACTAGGAGTAATTCCTGAGCAAAGATCCAGGAGTAACCCCTGAACATCACCAGGTGTGACCAAAAAAGCAAAATAAGGGGGGAGTTTTGGGTTTTTTGTTTGTCTGTTTGCTGGGCTTTGGAGGGAGGGTTCTTTTGGGGCTGCACCAACCAATGCTCAAGGGCTACTCCTGGCTCTGAACTCAGGAATTACTCCTGGTGGTGCCTGGGGACAACATGGGATGCCGGGGATAGAATCTAGGTCAGCCACTTGTCACTTTTCTTCCCATTGTTCATCGATTTGCTCGAGTGGGCGCCAGTAACGTCTCCATTTGTTAGGAATGAGGTCCATTATTGTTACTGCTTTTGGCATATCGAATACACCACAGGTAGCTTGCCAGGCTCTGCCGTGGCTAGATGCCCTCGGCCACCAGGTCAGCCACATGCAAGGCAAACACCTACCTGCTATCCTGTTGCTATGGCCCTGAAAGAGATTATTCTAGGTTATCATAAGGGTTCTTAGGTGATTTAGTTAGACGAGTATAGGACTACAGAAAAAAGACACAGAGAGCTATCATTGTATTGGCTTAAACATGAAAGAAGGGGCCACGAGCCCAGGAATATGGAGATCTTCCAGAAGCTGGGAAATAAAAAAGATGGATTATTTTCTAGAATCTCCAGAAAAGAATACGATCTTATTGACACCTTGACTTTGGCCAATGAGACCTTTCATTTGTTTTATAAAATAGTAAACTATTAAATCTATGTTGTTTAAGAAGTAAAGCTTGTGGTTTGGTTTAGCAGCAATAAACACTGAGCAATACTATGTTTCCTGAGTCAGCAATCACAAGGAAAGGTTCTTCGGGAGAATTAAGGGAGTTTGGGGAATATACAGGACGGCTCCTTGCCGAATAGAGCAAACTTGTCTTCATATTTTTAATTTTTTAAAGTATTTTATTATACCACCGTGAGATATACAAATAAAAAGATATACAATTAAAAGTTCATGTTTGGGTTTGGTCACACAGTGTTCCAGCACCCGCCCCTCCACCAGTGCCCATCTCCCAGCACCAACATCCCCGTCCCTCCCCTCTTCCCCAGCCCACCTCCATGGGTTCTTTATTTCTTTCCCTTTCTCTCTCTTTCTCTTTCCTTCCCTTCCAGACTATGGATTACAGAACATACATTAAAAGGTTGTCATTTATCCTTTTGCCTCTATTTAATGCTCAGTTCTAAGTTGGCATTAGTACCCTCGACATTTTTTGTTTTGTTTAGAGGCTACAACCACAAGATACTCAGGGGCCACTGTTGCTCTTCTGCTTGCAGTGGGACGTTTGTTGCTCACGTCTTCCACATGCAGAGCATGCGCCATCACAATGAGTTTGCTCTCCAGCCCCGTTTCGGTACTCAAAAAATCACCTCAGGGTCTGGAGCAATAGGGCAGCAGGTAGGATGTTTGCCTTACACGCTGCTGGCTTGGATTTGGTCCCAGAAGCCCATAGGGTCCCCCAGCCCTCAAGGAATGATCCCTTGAGCCAGGAGGAAGCCCTGGGCACTGCCAGGTGTACCCCAAAAAAGTAAAATAAAACAAAAATAGCACCTGAGTAGGGAAGTCAAATTAAATCAAATATTCTATCTCTTTTTCCTTTTTTCTTTTTTAATGGGGCATTTGCCTCACATGCAGCTGGCCCAGATTCAACCCTCGGCATCTTATATGGTTCCCCAAGAACTCCCAGGAGTATTCCTGAGTGTAACCCTCCCCCACCCCAACAAATAAATTTCTTTACTAAACCTACAACTTATTTGGAATCCAACTTCGTTATCACAAGTTCAAACTGCCTCTGTGCTTTGGAAGCAGGGATGCGTCACACCCAGCAGTGGGGAGGTGGGAGGCTACTCTCACCTTAGGGGTCCTGTGGTGCCAGGAATCAACCCAGGTCTCCCACATACAAAGCATGTGCTCAGGCTGTTCGCTCTCACCCAAGCGCCTGGTGCTCTAAAACTATTTCCTTTAGAGATATTTAACTTAGGAAGAAATTCAACACATTTCAGCGTGCTTAAGAATAGTGAATACTTTTAATTTAATTTAATTTCTTTTTTTATTTCTTGGGTCACACCCGGCAATGCTCAGGGGTTTCTCCTGGCTCTGCACTCAGGAATTACTCCTGGGGGTGCTCGGGTGACCATATGGGATGCCGGGGATCGAACCCGGTCGAGGGGCCGGCCACATGCAAGGCAAACGCCCTACCCGCTGGGCTATCGCTCCGCCCCAAGAATAGTGGATACCTTTAGACTAGAGAGATAGTACAGTGGGTAGGGTGCTTGCCTTGCATATGGCTGAATCAGAGTCAGTCTCCACCACCCCATATGATTCCCCCCAAGGAGTGATCCCTGAGCACAGAGCCGGGAATAGTAAGCCCTGAGCACTGCTCAATGTGAACCCCACCTCCCCCACCAAAAAATAAAAAACTAACTCCCTTTTGTTCCCTTCATCAGCGCTTGGTAACACCGTTGTGCCACGTATGAATCTGACTGTTCTGAGTATCAGAAGTGGTTATTCTTAAGGCATTTATATTTAGGCAGACAGGGTTGTCTGTCTGTGACAGGGTTGGGGGTGCCGTGATCAGTGCATCCACACAGAAGGCAACTTACTTCCTATCCTATCTCGTGGCCCCAGGATTCGTATTTTTGCAACTAGATTAGTTCAATCAGCTGTAATGACCTCAAGTTTTATCTATGTGATCATCTGTACCCAAACTCCTCTCTTTTAAAGGCTGAATAATATTCCATTGTATGACTAGTCTCCCACTTACTGGTCCATTTGTCTGTCAAAGATACTTGGGTAGCTTCCATGGCTTTGTTATTGGGAACAATGCCTCTGTGTACTCCTGGAGTTTATGCTTTCAGTTCTGTTGGCTCTGGGCCCAGAAGGAGGATTACTGGGTCATCTGGCAACTCTATGTTTCCCCTTGTGAGAAGCTTCCAAACTGCTCTTCACAACAGCTGCAGTGTTTTATATTCTCATCAGCAATGCAAAGGGGTTTAATTTCTGTACTCTCTTGCCAACCCTTGTTCTTCTCCATTTTTCAGATCAGCGCCCGAGGTGAGGAGCGGTATCTAACTGTGGTTTAGAGTTGCTCTTCCCTCACGGACAGGGGTATTGAGCTGCTCTTTATGTCCATGAAAGTCCTTTCTGGGAGTGAAGACACACCTGGTGGCTCCCAGGCAACCTTGCGGTGTAAAGCACCAAACCGGAGGCTTTGATATGCAAAGCATTTGCTTGGGTCCTTGAAGCTGTCTCTTGGTTGCCCTTTGCCCATTTTTAAAACAACGGGGTTATTTTCAGTGCTGTTGAATTTCAGGAGTTCTTTATCTTTTCTTGATATTAATCCTTATCAGATCATTGATATCCAAATGTTTTCTCCAATCCAGGAAACTGTTGTTGCACTCTGTTTAGAGTAAGTGCCCTCTGGTGCAAAGAAGTTCTAAACTTTGATGAAATACAGTTTACTGCATTTTTGTTTGATTTTTTGGGGTGGGTTTTTTTTTTGTTTTGCTATCTATACTTTGTTGTCTTATTTATTAACTCATTACTTATTGCAAAATCATAAAAGTTTTCCCTGAGAGTTCTGTAGTCTTAGTCTTTAGTTTTTTGATCCACTGTAAGTTAATGTTTGTATATGTGTCTAAGATAAAGGTTAAAACTCAATATTGTATATGTGGATCTTATTTTGCCTACTATCCAATTTTCTGCTAAAAAGATTATCCTGGTTTCATTGAAGTGTTTTATCAATTTGTCAAAAATTATTAATTACTTGGGCCAGAGAGATATTACAGGTTTTGGCATTTGCCTTGCACATGGCAAGGCTGCTTCAAGCCCCAGTATCACAAATGGCCACTTAAGCACAGCCAGGCGTGATCCCTAAGTGATTCCTAAGCCAGGAGCAAACTCAGAGCATCTCTGAGTGTGACCCAAAAACAAAACTGAAGAAGGAGGAGAAGGAGG
>JAJIBD010030508.1:0-207535 GCA_021461705.1 Cryptotis parvus
AGACAGACGTGGGGCAGAGCTGCTACTTGCTCTCCCTGTGCCCAGCCGCTCACAAGGCACCCAGGAGGGATGGCGGGTTCTAGCCCTGGCCCGCCACCCCAGCAGAGCCTTGCAACAAGCCAGACGACCCCCCCCCCACTTCATGAGGGCCTCCATTTTCCACATCCGGACTTCTCTCTCATCAGAACTCCACCTAGCAGACCAGCCTATCACAGTCCGGCTCATCGAGATCCACCCTGCAGCAGTCTTTTTAATCCGACCCAGGTATGCTGATCCAGAGACAGACATGGGGCAGAGCTGCTACTTGCTCTCCCTGTGCCCAGCTGCTCACGAGGCGCCCAGGAGGGATGGCGGGTTCTAGCCCTGGCCCGCCACCCCAGCAGAGCCTTGCAACAAGCCAGACCACCCTCCCCTACTCCATGGGGCCCGCCATTTTCCACATCCGGACGTCCCTCTCGTCAGAAGTCCACCCAGCAGACCAGCCTATCACAGTCCGGCTCATCGAGATCCACCCCTGCAGCAGTCTTTTTAATCCGCCCAGGTATGCTGGATCCAGAGACAGACATGGGGCAGAGCTGCTACTTGCTCTCCCTGTGCCCAGCCGCTCACGAGGCACCCAGGAGGGATGGCGGGTTCTAGCCCTGGCCCGCCACCCCAGCAGAGCCTTGCAACAAGCCAGACGACCCCCCACTCCATGAGGGCCTCCATTTTCCATGTCCGGACTTCTCTCTCGTCAGAAGTCCACCCAGCAGACCAGCCTATCACAGTCCGGCTGCGCGGCCGCAAGCGGCCGCGTGGTTCATCAATAAATGTTGAACTTAGAGATGACTACAAGAGTATGCTACCTGCACGGCAGAGCCTGGCAAGCTACCCGTGTTGTATTTGATATGCCAAATACCAGTAACAATTATAGACCTCATTCCGGAATGGTTTGAGGCTCTTTATGTTCCTTGAGCAAAGAGATGCCCTAGGGTCTACTAGCATGAGACAGGACATATGGAGATGTTACTGGGGCCCGCTCGAGCAAATCGATGATGAACGGGAAGACAGTGATACAGTGATTTAATAAAATAAAAAAAGAAGATCGCCTAGTGTTCCCTGCTTGATATTGTGACCCAATTAATGCTAAAGGAAGCAAAGTAAGTTTGCACCTCCTGGGATCACGCAGAGGGAGGACCAGGATTTACCTGCCATACTACCTACACTGCACTTCTGTCTCAACCCCACAGTTTTGCAGGAAGGAAAACAGACCACAGTGCTAGAAAATACAGGGAATCTCTCTGTCCTTTTTAATACCATCAGAGGTATTAAAAATCCAACTATGAAATCCCAAAGGAGAAAAAGGATGCTAGAAGGACTGTGATTTTATAAGGCAGTGTGAATATGTGGGGAAAAAAATCAAACCAAAAACAAAACAACAAAACCCTGGAAATATTCCTGTAGTTTTGGGGTGGAGGGGCATTTTAGTAGCCTTGATATATCATTGGCTTTGATAGATAGCCCTGACAAAAATTTACAATGAGAATCATCAAAACATCCTGAGTTACTACAGACAGCCTCTCTAGTTGATAGAAAAAGACAATCTCAGGTCTTTACCAGGCTCTCTCCTCTCTCACCGTCTCTTTATGTGTCAGAGTTTAGCATTCACATACTCAGTCAGTCTTATACAAGCCTCATGCAATATTAAAATGTTTATGCAACCCTTTCTGTGCTTGAAGCAGCAGCAAATGTTCCTAGTGTGCACAGAATGAGGAGAATAATGTTCTCACACTCTCCCAGGAGAAAGTCCCATACCAGAGCAATGCCTGTCTTGCCCTCTATAATAAATCGGAGCAATAAATCAGATCTTGTTCACCCCAGCTACCTGCCACCTTCATGGACTCCAAGCATTGGCTGAAAACTGAAGAGAGGACATCACTTTGTTGCCTTGCAGCAAGGACTGGAGAATTAGACTGGCATTCAGAATGATTTTACAGCATTCATAGCGCCACTTCTCTAGGCATATGCCATGCTGATATTAGTCAGACGTCGGACTTTCAGCCCTTTTCAGGGGTCGTGTTAATGGAATGACATCTCAGAAAGTTTTGCCCTCACTTACTATCCTCTTACAGGAGACTGATTTCCAAATATGTGAACTCAAATGCAAGTGCTGGAAACAAACAGAGAGATCAGCCTCAAGCCAGTATCCTTCAACCAGTGATTGTAAGATATTTGATGGAACTAATGCTACTAGAAAAGAGAAATTTCGAGATATCAAGCGACCATCTCATAATGGCATAGAGTTCAGAATCAGCTCTGGATGTTGAGCGTCTGCCACTTCTGGGAAAATTGAGTATCTGAACCGGAAGGGAAGGCCTCCATGATTATGTTGGATGTAAAGAGTCAAGGATAAGAGAGCTTGAGGACATTTTTTCAAATCCCTAATTCATAGTTTATCACCTCTTACCTTCTAAGAAGTAGAAGGCCAAAGATTCCAAGCAAGAAACACACCAGCATCCTGTAATAATGTGATGTTCTCTTAGGTTTTCTCTGCTTATGAACTGCTAACAAACATAAATTCTTTATAGAATTTACAAACTGGACTTGTTTTCTGTTTATTATTTATAGAACTTAGTCCAAACTGTTTAGTGAACTCTGCTGACAGAGAGCAATGACAGTCTTAACTGGGAGGCTCAAAGCCTATATATAGTGACTTAATGTACTACATAGGCTAGTTCCATAGCCTGAAAAAAAAATCCTACTATTGGCTTTGCAAGAAGGTGGTCCTGCCAAGAAGGGTGGATACAGCTAAACTCACTACATTCTACTCTTGGGGCCTTCCAGAGCTGAGCTTGCAGACTGGGCCATCCCCCAAGACTGAAGAGTTGGATAGAAAGTGGTCCCAGAGCAAAGAGCAAGAATATCACTTCCTCTCAGTCATACTTCATGGAGTTCTAGGTCACTATCATTCAAGGAAGGACCCCACTATTGTTCTGAGTTGTTCATTTAGTGTCAAGCAGCAGCTCTGTGCTTGTATGAGGCAGATGCTCTACTAATATTCTTTCACTGTGAAGGGAAGTATATTAACCATTAGAGTTTCAATGAACAAGAAAGTCACCCTAATATTACTGAATTCTGGTATTAGAAAAAAATGCAAGTACCAAAGCAAGACTGCCCCAGATTCTCTAAAGCCTGTTTCCCTAAGCTCTGAAGATGTATAGCCTCTGTGGCCTGGTGTGGCCCTGATCTGTGAATCTCTCTCTCTACATGGATCTCCGATCTTTCGTCTTGGCAACTACACTCAGCAAAGGCTCCGAGCTGATTGGAGCAGAGTAGCTGCCAGTCTCTGACTGAGGATTTGACATTTCCATTATATTGACCCCATAATTTGTTATCTGTTCCAACGTTGAGTTTTCCAATTCCTGCATCCTTCATCCCTTGGCAAACCAAAATGGCATCGGGCCTCTGGCTGCTAAGAAGCTTAATGTGATTTTGGCTCCAACTTGTTGAAAGAAAAGTGTTTGTACAGCCTATCATTCCTCCATTCAATGTGGGATGGATGTTTCAGTGAGTATTTTTTGGCTGTAAATACCTTCAGGAAAACTTAATTTCAATCAATTCTTTCAACTCTGTGAATAAATGCATGCTTTGTCCTTCACAAATACGCCAATGTCAAAGAGTTCTCTTTCCTTTCAACTGAATTAATCATTTTACAGAAAAAAATTTCAATCTTCAAAAATGTAGGGTTTGTACTAACATAACCTAGGAGAAAAACTACTGATCATTTTCCAGAATGTGGACATATCCTGATATGGTTCATGACAATAATTATTTCTCCAACCCTGTCATATTTACATAGCCAGTATCTTAGATGTATAAATACGCTACTGGATAAATTTACCTGGGGCTTTTCAAAGGGGCTTCAGTGAAGAAGAGCACCACTGGTGCAGGTCTTCTCTAATCTCTGCCCAGTTTCTGAGACAAAGGTTATTAACAGTGATTCAATGAGTGATAGCATCAGTGTCACCTGTGTAGTTGATAGAAGACTGAGGATAACCCCTGACCTCCTGAATCAAACTTTTGGATTTTTAGCAAGATGCTCAGGAGATTTGTATGTAAGTCCTTTGAGAAAATTATTTATCAACAGATTGATAGAAGCAGAGAGCAGAATCATTATGCCTGAGAACAAGATGTCAGAAACCATTTCCACCCCAAATCATAATTAAAAAATAATTAAAACAATAAATAAAGTCCCAGAGTTGCATGGGATAGACACAAGAGAAAAAATATCAGAGTTATAGAGTTCCCAGAAAGATTGGAAAGAGAAAATGAGGGGAAAGTTTCATTAGAAGAAATTATAACCAAGAACTTCTCCAATCTGAGAACTAAGTCATACACCCACACATAGGATAATCAAAGATTGCTAAACAAAATAAACTCCTGTAGAAAACCACCAAGACACATCATAATTAAAATTTCAAGAGCCAAAGATAGAGGTATAATTTTAAAACCATCAAGAGCAAAGCTAAAAATATTACCTACAAAGAAGTCTCTTTATTTTTAAATCATCTGTTTACTTATTTGTTTTGGAGTCATACCTGGGAAAGCTCAGGTATCGCTTCTGGCTCTGTGCTCAAGGATACTCCCGAAAGTGTTCAGGGGACCATAACCATCTCCCATAAGTAATTTACAGATGCAACACATCCCCCATTAAAATCTCCATATCCCTCTTCAAGGACATAGGAGAATACTTTTAAAATTCACATGGAACCATAAAACTCCCCAAGTAGTCAAAATAACCTAAAAAAATGAAGATGGGAAGCATTGCACTCCAGACTTTAAATTATATTGCAAAGCTATATTTATCATAGGAGAAGTTCCCGAGTTCCATCACTATTCCAGAATCAGGGATGCTGTCTCGTTTGCCAAGGCATCGAAGATCAGATGGGCTGGACATGTAATGCGATTTGGAGATGAGAGATGACCGCTGGACTAGAGCTGTAACTGACTGGATCCTACGGGATGTCAAAAGATCACATGGCCGCCCACCTACAAGATGGTCAGACTTCTTCATCAAGACCCTGAAGGAACGGTTTGAGGCTCTTCATATTCCTGAAGCAACCAGATGCCATTGGGCTACATTGGCACGTGATAGGGTCAAATGGAAATGTTTCTGGCACCCGCCGAGCAAATTGATGTATAATCGGATTCAAGTGATCAAGTGAAAAAAAATGCCTTAGAGACCTTTCCTAAAAATTAGAAGTAGAACATTCATATGATCCCATAATTCCAATCCTGGGTATCTATCCCAAGAACACTAAAGCATTAATCACAAAGTACATATGCAAACATATGTTTATTGTAGCATTCAGTGTAGTAGCCAAGATCAGGAAACAACCCCAATGCCAAGCAACAGACGATGGATAAATAGTGGTCAATAAAAGATGATACTTTGCAGTTTGTCACAACTTGGGTGGAATGAGATGGTTCCAAGCTAAGTGAAGAGAGTTAGAAAGCAAAAAGACGAATACCCCATGATCTCACTCTTATTTGAAGTATAAAAAAAACAAATTTCAAGAAATTAGGCAATCTTCAATGGAAAAACAAACTCTGAGACATGATAAATAGAACCAAGAACTAAGGAGATGAAGTGAATGACCAGGAAGAGAGTGGAACAACGGAGGAAGGATCTGACACACTGTCAGGGACTGATATAGCAACACTGCAAGTATAAAATGATGACCTCAATTTTATTGTAAATTATAACTCAATTAAAAAATCTTAATGATAAAGAGCACATGTGCTCTTTTTTTCCTTACGTATACTGGTTCCAGTATTAGCCCAGCACCTCCTAATTCCCCATCATGTCCTTTCTTGCTTTTTACTGTCTGCTCTGTGTCCCAGCTGACCCGGTTCCAACATCACTGACATATCTGTATTTTTATTTTTCCCTTCTTCTAGAGTCACTCAAACATGCAGCTCTTCTGACCCAAGTCCCCAAATAAGCCTTCCCAAGTTTCAAAGCCTAATTGCTAGCCTTGGGGGTTGATAAAAAAATCACTTAACCTGCCTAGGCTACAGTTTCCCCAGATGCTAAATGACAATATACGTATGTGTCACTCTCTATGGGACACACATGCCAGGAGGACAAATGAGGTCATTCATATTTAATAGCTCTCATTATTATACAGCAAGTGCAAGGCATTATTTGCCAGCATCTGTCTGAGTTAATGGCCACTCTCTCCTGAATAGACTAACATTTTCATTGCATGCTTAATTCTAAGACTAAGAAAAGTTGGGGCTTCACACAGCTCTCTAACCTAGTATGATCTTATGCTGAAAGATCTTGGCATTCTTCAGTTTTTAAAGAACTTTTTGAAAGATGAAAGGAATGCTTATAAAAAGTGAATCTTGGGCACTTATCTGGGAGAGAAGGTCCCCTATCTGCATTGTTCTATTCATTGAAGTGGATGGAGCAAGGGCAGGAAGAGGAGGCATCATGTGGTACTTAACACCACAGAGAGACTGAATTTGCTATTCACGATGTTCAGCCAATCCATGTGGCTCCGAAGAGCAACAGGAAGGGAGCGAGTGAAGAACACAGCAAGCAGGAAGATGAGGCAGGCATATGGCAGTTTCATAAAGCTGTAGGGGACATTCCATAACATAAGTCGTGGGAGGAGATCTAACAAACAAGAAAATGTACAAGGAGCACAGACAGAGCCCAAATGGGTCAGAAGCAAGGTAAAGTCAAGAGAAAGGGATAAATCTCCCAAAGGCTAAATCCTAAGAAACCCCAAATAAGCTATATTCAGAGAGTAGAGTGTTCAGATGCAGCAGAGAGCAAGGGCACATGCCTGGTAGTGCTTATACAAGCCTCCCTTGCCATGTCATATAATTCATCCATGGAGGTTTTCCCAGCACTTAGTGTATTGCCAGCCAAGAGCAAGAGTCCTGAATTCTCTCCAGTGTACTGAGTCAGACAGATCCACTGAGTCAGCTTCCTAACAGTGACCCACCCATTCATTTATCCACACAGACCGTGAATATTTAAGGAGGGCCTACTATGAACCATACTTTGAGAGACACAGCCTGCCCCTGTGGATCTCAAAGACCTGTAGGCATGGAGAAGAGAAACAGACACATATGTAAACCTTCCCTGGACACTGGAAACCTGTGGGGAAGTGGAAGAAGATTTCCAGAGACTTCCTTCCCCAAGAACGTGAAAGCTACATGGAACACCAAAGATGCATAGAAAATACCTTTATGGATGGGTAGGAAGGAAGAGTGGGTTCAACAGACAGGGAACCTGACAAGAAAGAAATAAAAGAAGGTCCCTGGGAGAGGAGGATGAGACTGAGGTGCACTCCAAGAAGGAGGAGGTGAGCTTACCCAGGTAGAGAGGGCTATTAGAGGATGAGGGTCCAGAGCAACCCGAGGTCTTGGCCACACGCAATCCTCATGCCCGGAGGCCCATTACCACCAGGCTCCTGCTCTTCTCCATGTCCACATCTGTCTAGGAAGCCAAGGGAACGAGTGACACTATGATGGCTCAGCCTAGCACCTCCACAGCTGTATAATTCTTGATCACTTCACTTGATCACTTGAATCCCATTATTCATCGATTTGCTCCAGTGGGCGCCAGTAACATTTCCATTGGACCTTATCACGTGCCAATGCAGCCCAATGGCATCTGGTTGATTCAGGAATATGAAGAGCCTCAAACTGTTCCTTCAGGGTCTTGACAAGGAAGTCTGACCATCTTGTAGGTGGGCGGCCACGTGATCTTTTGACATCCTGTGGGATCCAGTCGGTAATGGCTCTAGTCCAGCAGTTGTCTCCAAATCGCATTACATGTCCAGCCCATCTGATTTTCGATGCCTTGGCTAACGTCGTGAATGTCTCCCTTCTTGAACAGTAGAACTGTTCTGCTGGTTTTCCATTGGGAGGGCACCTTGCATTCGGATAGGTAGCCTGTGAAGAGCAGAGCTAATGTATTGATGAGTACTGACGGCAGATTCTTCAGGTGTTTGGGTCTGACTTTGTCTGGGCCTGGTGCTGTTCCCTTCTTTACCGACGAGATGGCATGTCGGATTTCAGAAGGGAGAACGTGGAGAATGACATGTCCATCCTGTGGAATTTGGTATGTGGGCAGGTGGATGTGGCTATCAAAGAGATTTGAGTAGAAGTCATGGATAATCTTCTCCATTGCCTTTCTGGAAGATGTGATAGATCCATCAGGCGTCGGAGGGCAGTTATCTTGGTCTTATAGTTGGCGAAGGACAGGTGGGCGGTGCGAATGCTTTTCCCGGCTTCTGCTGCATCTTCCAGTATTTCTGCTCTTCTGTCCTTGAGGTCTTCTTTTATCGCTTCTCTGCACCGTTTAGCAAGCTTGGATGTTAGCATTTGGTCTCCTGAGGCTCGCGCCTTGCCACGTTGGCGAATGAGCTCGAGAGTTTCTGAAGACAGGCGTCCTTTTGTGTCTTTCTCTCCCCAAGGCATTCTTCACACAATCATGGAAGTGCTGAACCAGTCGGTTGTATTCTTCATCGATGTCGTCAATGGTGGTATCTTCCCATGTTGCTGCAATGGTGCCAAAGAGTTCCCAGTTGGTGGTCGTTCTGGGAGTTCTCTTCTTAAACTTTGCAGCCTTTTCTCCCCATTGTGGGAAGTAGAATTTTGCACGAAGGAGACGGTGGTCCAACTCCTGTTTGGAATTTGGGGACGACAGCAACATCGGTCAGACAAAACCATCGATTGAAGATGATGTGGTCAATTTCATTGTGGAACTGTCCACCAGGAGATTCCCATGTTCAACGTTTCACTTCAGCCTTCTGGAACTGTGAGTTCCCATGAATGGTCTTGGTGGACATGATGAACTCAGATAGTCTCTCACCCTGTTCATTCCATTGTAGGCCATGGGTCCCGATGTGGAGTTCTTCAGCTGATCTTCTTGGTCCTATCTTGGCATTAAAATCACCGACTATGATCTTGTAGAAGGTGTGATTTTTTTTATAGAACTCCTCCAGTTCCATGTAGAATTTCTCAATTTCATCTCCTTTGTATGTGGATGTTGGTGCGTAGACAATGAAGATAGAAATTGCTGGCAGTGGGCCACATCTCTTCAAGTGTAATCGTCCTATTTGGTTTGTTAGGCATTCAAATGAATCAATGTTGACGGCCATGTTTGTGTTGACAAGGACACCAACGCCACCGACGCCTCTTTCGTCGCATGTTCCAAGGAACAATTCTTCTCTGGTGTCAAATACAGCATGATGCAACTGACGCCTCCTCGTCTCAGTCAGACCAATGATGTCGTACATGATCTTTTGCGCTTGCACCATCAGATCCTCAATATATGCTTCTGATGCCAGCGTACGTGCATTGAAAGTACAGACAGTCATTTTAGTCCTTCTTCGTTTTGGCATCCTAGGATGGCCGTGAAATTTTATCATGCACTGCTTGTTCGCCTTTCTTACTGCTGCCGGATTAAGGACCCTTTCAGGGTCAGGAAAATAAACATTTTTGTTACTGGTTTTGGCATATCGAACATGCATCGGACAGCTTCCCAGGCTCTGCCGCTGGGCACTATACTCTCATTACTTTGTGGGGCTCTCTCAGAGGGGTGGGTAGAATATTCACAGCAATTTGGAGGTAAATCACTGGCTGCACAGCGACCGTGCGCAATGGGGAAAGCTGGTTTCTGCTCTGTCGGGTGTATCTGTGTCTGTGGCTCAAGCATTCCTGGGCTTGAAATACTCTCCTCTGAAGGGCGGGTCTCTGCAGGGTGGGTCCTTGTAGGCTGGGTTTCTGACAAGCCAGGCTGGAGACTGGATTAATCTGTTGGGTGGAGATCTTATGAGCTGCGGAGTGTGGATGGTGAAGATTGCTGCCAGCAAGGTGTGGGGTTTTCTCTGGGCTCTTCTGAGGCTCCATCGGGATGGTGGGCTCGGGTTGGAAGTTGCTCTCATGGTCCATGGAATGCAGGGGATTCAACGGGGAAAGCTGGTTTCTGCTCTGCCGGGTGTATCTGTGTATAATTCTTAATTAAAAAAATTTTTTTATGAATTGAATCACTGTGAGATAGACCAACCATATCCATGATTGGGTTTCAGTCACACAGAGTTCCAACACCCATCCCTCCACCAGTGGATATTTCCCAACAATAGTGTCCCAGTTCCACGCCCTCACCTGCAATCTGCCTCTATGACAGGCAATTTACTTCTCTCTCTCTCTCACTCACATTGTGGTTTGCAATACAGACACTGAAGAGTTATCATGCAGATATCATTACCTACTTTCAACTCTCAGATCTAATCTAGCATCACCATTTCCACTATTATTGTCAAACTCATCCTTTCTCTATATTACCTACTCTCTGCATCCCCACACCCACCACACACACAGTGTGGTAGATTCCAACCATTGACAAGTCCTCCGGGCCCCTGTTTTGCCCGACCTTGGATATTAGTATCATACTATTTTTTATATCCCAGAAATGAATGCAGTCATTCTATATATCTGTCTTCCTTCTGACTCATTTCACTCAGCATGAAGCCCTCCATGTCCATTCATTTATAAACAAATTTTCCCTGACCACTGCATAGTATTCCATTGTGTAGATGTACCATAGTTTCTTTATCCAGTCATAAGTTCTTAGGCACTCAGGTTGTTTCCAGACTCTGGCTATTGTGAATAATGCTGTAATGAACATAGAAATGCAGATGGTGTTTCTGTTCCACAGCTTTATTTTGATCCAGCACCTTTCATAGCACTCAGCAAGGATCAATTCTCCATTAACAATGCAGCAACAGTCACAGAGTTGGCTGTACATCTGAGAGCCTGAGCAAAGAAGGAATTTTAACTCCTCATGTTAGCAGCTTAGTCTTAAGACATCAAGTCTCTTTCACTGGTAGGGCTAGAAATCCAGTCATTCTGTGTCAATGTTCTGAACTCTTAATGAGCTCGAGGTTAAACATGATGAAATATCCAAATGGCAGGGCTCACATAGTACCTGGGAGGTTGGGTGCTTTTCTCTGAGCACTGACTCTATGTCTATCTGGTGTCCACATCAACAGTGACAACAGTGACACTCTTTCTACAATGTGTCCCTTGTCAGCATCATAACCCTTATTTTACCAATGATAAAAGTGACTCAAAGAGTCCACTTGACTTCATCCAAAGGTTACTCATTCAGAGCTGGTGATTTGGGGCAGATATCCAAATTCATGGGCAGAGCTGCTCCTTGCTCTCCCTGTGCCCAGCCCGCTCATGAGGTGCCCAGGAGTCATGGCGGATTGTAGCCCTGGCCTACCACCCCAGCAGAGCCTCACAACAAGCCAGACGACCCTCCCGACCCCATGGGGGCCGCCATCTTCCACATCAGGACTTCCCTTTCGTCACAACTCCACCCAGCAGACTAGACTATCACGGCCATGTGGTTCATCAATAAATGCTTTATTCAGAGGTGACTACAAGAGTATGCCACCTGCACGGCAAGCCGCAAGCTGCTTGCAAGCTGCTCGTGTTGTATTTGATATGCCAAATGCCAGTAACATTTATATTAAGTCATTCCCATGACCTAATATAATGGTTTGAGGCTCTTTATGTTCCTGGAGCAAGTGGATGCCTTTGGGTTCTACTAGCATGAGACAGGACATATGGAGATATTACTGGTGCCTGCTCTAGCAAATAGATGCTGAATGGAAGATAGTGATAGTGATAGTTACTTGATATCAAAAGTTACCTGATATCTTCTTAGCGAGAAGAGGGGTTGGGAGTTTAGGATATTGCCTTTGATGAAAAACTACCAATGCAACCCTACCCTCATTCTTCATTTCATTTTTTATTTGAATATTCTTATTGTATTTTTTGCTAATTTATATGACAAGATAATATACATACATACATATACATACATATATACATATACATACATATATACATATACATACATACATATATATGTGGACGGCAAGGTAATTCCAGGGATATATTATATGGTGCTTGTGCATCGGAATCACTCCTGGCAGTGCTCAGGGGACCATATTGAATGCAGAAGATCAAACTCTGGTAGGCCGTGTGTAAGGCAAACAGATTACCTGCTCTATTATTTCTCCAGAACCTTAACTCTCACTTTATTGAGTACTAAAACCATCTTCATTTCATTTTGGTGTCATTAACCTTAGAAGCTTTGTGACCTGGTTCTAAAGACACCTTATAGGCTTTGGTGTCAGCAGTGCCAACTGTGCTTCCCAGCCTGCCCAGTCATAATTTTTTCAGTCATGGGAGCACTTTAATTATACAAAGCAGCAGAAGAAACAGTACAGTGATTTGGGCAATTTCTTATTTGCTGCTGATCCTGGTTCAATCCCAGCACTCGTATTGTCCCTCAAGCATGCTCAGGATTTGTCCCTAAGCACAGAGTTAGGACCAGCCCTTTAGCACTGCTGAGTGTGCCCTAAAACTCCGAAAAATCAATAGAACATAGTTAAAAATAGGTGGTTAAAATGGAGAAAAGAGTGAAGAAGTACTCTGAAAATTGTAAAGGGCCATATAAACATTTGCCATCTTAAAGAAACCCTAAGATATTCATCAATAATGTAAGGTGACAATTTAGTGTGTCATGTAATATTAGGGGGAACATTGTGAAAATAATGTTTATTTCTGGTACAAATCCAGCAGTAAGCTCTGGGAAAAGCTGTGCCCACCTCAAAAAAAAAAAGAATAAAAAAGAAAAGAAAAATATCAGCTAAGTTAGTTGGATTTTGTGAGCTTGACACAATGTCAGTTAGTCCACCTATTTCATTCTCTCAACCGACTTGACAGGTTATTTTAGTCAACGGGTTGACAGGACTCAAGGCAGAAAGTTCTAGAGCAAGCAGTAACTCTAAGCAATTAGGGCAACTCTAAGATGCAGGAAGTAGATGGATGTGGATGGTGAGGGCAGTAGAGTCAGTGGTGACGTTTGTTTAGAGGTTAGCTATAATGGCAAGATAACTGATTAAAGTCAAGACAAAGAATTGAAATTGCAACAAGAAATACTTTGGCAAGAAACTTGGAAAAATTAAGGGAATATAGAGGAGAACAGTGAAAACGAAAGTAATGAAAAGAAACAGGATTTTTGTTGCTGTAGCTGTTATTAATTTTATTTTAGGGACTGCAATTCACAAAATTGTTAATGGTAGGACTGCATGCACAAAGCATTCCAGCATCACAACTTCCAGAAGAGCGCCCACTTTCTTCCACAACTGTCCCAGTGTACCCAGCCTTGCCTATCCTATTTTCCCCCCATCCCCCAGCTGTAGTAAGTTTTCTACTGATATTTTTGTGACATACTGCTGGATTTGGAGAGAAAGAGAGAGAAAGAGAAAGAGAGAAAAGAGAGAAACAGGATTTTAAACTCCCAAAGGGCTAATAGGTCCTGATCACTTTGCAACATCAAGAAGTCTTTGCATTCAACCACTCATCGAACCACACAGACCAGAGTTTCCCTGTTTCGCTTCAGTACTAATGTACCATGGACGGCAGCAAAAGAAAACACGTGTCAAATCACCGCAGGCAAAACTCCATTTGCTTTACTTTTCAAAAGAGCACAAAGGAAGCGTAACTCATTTGCTCCTTTAGAAGAGAAAATCTCCCCCATTAGACAAGCTCCCCAAACCCTGCAGTCTAAGTCAAATAAGGAGGCAGCCAACACTCGGGCGGGCTGGGAAAGGGGAAATCAAGTCGCAAGAAAAGGATCTAAGGTGACCAGGTCTTTCTGTAAAGCAAAGGGATCTAAGAATGCTGCTGGCAGTCGGCACACATTCAACAACAACTGAAGGCACTTTCCAAGCTCTCATTTTGCTCTTCGTTAATTCAGAGGCTGAAAAAGCAGGAGAAACTAAAAGAATCTGAAAGGGGAATCAGTGGCTGTACCACAGTGTTTATGGGGAGTCAAGACATACCCACACAATGGAGGAAAATCCATTCCATCAGAGATTCTGGCAGTCAATAACATTTCTGCCCTCAAAAAATATTACAGTGCATGTATTCCAGGTCAGTTTTACAAGAGATAAAATAATATGAGCCTTACTGTTGTAGAGGCTGAAAGGGAAGGGATACAGCTTTTCCTTCCTTCCTTGGGATCTAGTAGCAGGGTGCGCTGGTACTTCACATTGACCCCCTTTGACCCTTTACCGATTTCCCCTTACCAGCCTATCGACCCCAGCCCTGGCTGCATGTGGGCACAACAAGACCCCTATCCTGTGTTTGGAGTGAATACAATGTGAATATAATACAATGACTACGTTGGAAGAGTGAAGTTTGAGAATCTCCCTGCACCACCAGACTGTCACATATATGGTAAACCTGGGCATCTTTCTACTCCTGCCCTGCTTCCTACACTCTCCTCACAGACTCCTTTGGGAACAAGTTTTTAATAAAGTCAATTATGTACTAATTTTCAACATAGAGGCTGCTATTGGTACACCAACCTAAGACAATCAACTATTATAAATTTTTTTCATTCCATATAGTCTGGAACATACTGCAACAACATACAATCCTCAATGGCTTAAAATAATAAAGGCTTAATTCTTGTTCATGCTACCTGGTCACAGAGCATGATGGGTCTCTGCTCACCAGAGTCACTCAGAGACCCAACAGAATCCTTTACCAGAGACAACCATCACCTCAAACACTGCCATGTACCCTAACAGATCAGAAGAGACTAGAAAACTGTCAAAAACAGATTATCAATGAGCATCACTTCCACAAACAGGTTACTATCCTGAACTAGCTTCAGAGTGGCATTCAACAAAAAATAGCCCAGGGGCGACCTTTTGCTAATACTACCACAATAAATCAACATCCAAAGATCTATTGTCTCTATGAAATGTAGCTTATCAAGTTACCCACCCCCATAAATTTTCCACCGTCATTTTCTTCAAGACATCATGAAATTGGTTAGAGAAGCCTAGAGATTTTTAAGAAATGTTGCATTTTCCACCTTTTCCATAGATTGGTGATCAGTTGATCTTAATTGATCCATGGTCAAGACTGAGTTTTCCATACACCAAATTAACTAAAATGCTAGTTTGCATGATCTTTCTATGGTTAAGATTCTGATACAAAGCTAAATTCCTAAAAAGAAAACATTTATAAAACCAGAAAAAATACATATAAAATCACTGTTTTCAGACATTGGACAGAAAACACAGTGGTCTTTGAAAAAAATGGAACCCACCCAGATAAGCCATACCACAATTTTAGTTTACTCTCCGGAGGCACTTGACAGATGATGGCATAATTAGAGGGTGTGTCTTATTGAGCTCAGGGGACAAATATTGGAGTTCAAATTACCAAATTGCTGGAATTTATGATACATAGTACTAGAAGTTAAAAAAAAACTCTGCAAGGAAAGTGGGCTACAAAACTATTTAGAGGTCCCTTGAATCACTGCACTAAATACTCAACTAGACCTCTACAAGGCAAGACTTCAAGAGCCCAGAAAAACAGTATTTGCTTAAAAGGAAAAATTTGCCAGAGGATAGTATTCCTCTATCTACCAGAGACTGTAGCTCAGCCTGCTGGAGATCCCACTGAACTGGTACATATTTAGAGAGCCTTGGCAGAGCCTGGCGAGCTACCCGTGATGTATTTGATATGCCAAAAACAGTAACAATAATGGACCTCATTCCCAATGAATGGAGACATTACTGGCACCCGCTCGAGCAAATCGATGGATACTTGCGAACACAAGTGACAAGTGAAAACAACAGTGAAAAAATCCTCAATTAATTCAGGATAGATCCCAGATTGTCCACATCTTAACAATAAGCCTAAACAGCCCTAGACTAAAGACTATTCTCTGTATCCTTCCTAAGTTTATAAGCAAGCCTCCAAAGAATTAGCCTGATTTGGACTGGAGAGATGGAACAGTGGGGGCAAAGCACTTGCCTTGCAAGCAATCCACCCTGATTCAATTCCCAGCACCACATAGAGTTCACTGCTCACTACCACTGGTAATCCCTGAGAACAGAGCCAGGAGTAAGACTTGAGAACTACTGTGTATAGCTCCAAATACCACACCCCCACCCCACCAAAAAAAAGAAGTAAATTGATTTCCAAGTAAATTAATGACTTGCATAACATTAAAAAATTCAATTATCTATTAAAGAAGACAGCAAATTCCAGGCAGTCAACAGTTTAGCATCAGGAATGTCCAGCATACATATAAAACTACCAGATAGGCAGAGAAACAAGAAAAATGAGATCCACTGGCAGGAAAAAAAAATAAATCAGTAGTGAGGAAATTAGAAGAATGAATTGACAACAACTTTAAAATAGGCATTATACATATGTTCAAAGATTTAAGGGAAATTATAAACTTAATGAGGAAGCAAAGAATGAATAACAATCTAAAAAGAAATTTATTTTAGAAAGGCAACTCTAGGACACAGAAATACAATATATGAAATGAAAATTTGGGGGGAGAAGGGGTTGGGCCACACCAAGCAGTGCTCAGAGATTACTCTTGGCTCTGTACTCTGGGATCATTTTTAGCAGTGCTCAGGGGACCATAAAGGATCAGGAATCAAACCAAGATTGGCCACATAAGAGACAAGTGCCTTAATCCTTGTACTATCCCTCTGGCTCCGTAAAATAAAACTTTTAGTGAGTGTGATTAGCAATTTATAACGTAACAGAAAGAAAAGATCAGTGAATGTAAAAACCAATCAACAGGGATTATCAAAACAAAGAAAAAGTAGAGCAAAACAGGAAGATAGAGGAGACAAGAAAATAACCAGAGCCTCACTGACATCAAAGGGAATATTAAACAGTGATACAGAAATACAATAGCTGTAATAGGAAGAGAAGAAAACTTGGGCCAGAAAAATGTTTTTAGAAACAACAATAATTTTTTTCAAGTTTGATGAAAAATAAATACATAAATGCATAGATCTCAAAAGTTTGATGAAACCTAAAAGTGTAATGGAAAAAGGGACTTCAGCAGGCACATCATAAGAAAATCGTTAAAAATGAATGTGAGAAAGAGGAAGAGTTTGTATCTGATGTGTTTGTTGTCTATACAATACCATGCTTGGTAATGTGTGCTATCTATAACGTCTCCAAATTATAAATAACCTAGTGTCCATCCACAGGAGAGTATATAAACAAACTTACTATAATTATATAGTAGAATGTTTCTCTATCAGCAAAAGGAAAGAAACTCTACATTCAACAAGAGACAGGACTATCACCGATGATTTGGGCAAGTGAAAGATGTTAGATACAATGAAATATGTGCTAAGTGAAGGAACACAGAAACCAAAGAAAACATAGTCTATCATCTCATTTATATGAAGTTCTCAAACAGGCAAAAGAATCAATGTGGAAAATATAACAGTGATTGACTCTGTGGGGAGGATTACAGGCAATGGGCATGAGGGGTCTTCCTGTGGTGATGAAAATGTCCCTCTTGATAGGGATAAGGACTACACAGGTGCATGCAATTGTCTAAGTGCATCCAACTGTGCAGGAAAATATTTATGAACTTGTGGCAGAGGTTATTGTTAGACGGAATTATTTTCAATACAATGTTTTAAGTAAAAAAGTCAACATCTATTCATAAAGTGGTCAATCAAATGCTGTTATTTTCTAAGTTCATGCTGATAGCACCTTTAAGTCACCCAACATGACTTCTCTGTGGGCCTCCGGATGCAAAAATTCTAATTCGTTCACCTTGAAGCTCTCTGCCTTTCAGAACACAAAGAACATTTAAATGGGGTCACACTGAGCAAACTGATCAGCTCTTTAGTTCTTTCTCTAAGAACTTGGGTTTTGAGGGGAATAGCTAGAGCAAATACCAAGCAGTCAGAGGTGATAGGACTTCTTTTTGGTGTGTTCAAATTTGTCAATCAACATATATTACTTTGTATTAGGAAAAAAAGACTAATTTGTGTTTTGGCTTTGGGGTGAGACCGGGTGGTGCTCAAAGTTTACTCCATGTCTGTGCTTAGGGTTCTTTACTGGTGGACTTTGGTACTGTGGATCAAACTCAGGTTAGCAGTGTGCAAGGTAAGTACCCTACCCACCGTGCTATTTCTCTGACTCCACTTCAAGACTTTTTTTAAGTACACAAAGATCCTAGACAACTAGGTAGGAGGGGAGAGTAACAAGATGGGCCACTGGCAACAAGATGGGCCCCTGGCAAAGGGAAATGTTGCTGAGAATTCCAGAAGACAAATTTCAGCATCTTCAAGATTTCCTGTAACTGCCTTGCAATTCAGACCAGCAAAACATTAGGATAATTGAGGCAATTTCCTTCGTCGAGAGACATGGTGCGATATCTTTATGGAAATTTCAAAGTCAGAACGAATGCATTAAGTAGATCACAACATGAGCTTTTTGTTCATGGCAAAATGAAAGTCTCACCATTCCCAGCACTTGCCATTTCTCCCCCTGTTTCCTTCCTTTGCTCATTCCTCCTCTGTAGTCCTCTGGAATGGTCTTTTCCTTCTATCTGCCCAGAGAAAACCCTCTCATCCTCTAAGTGGCCCAAGGGTCATTCCCTACAAAAGCCTTTGCTGAGTGCCCTCTCTTCTGTGCTTCTCTGGCTCCCTGTGTCTGTCTTGTGAAATTTAGAAACACTTGGCACTGTGACACTCTCCATAATAGTGATAATTATGCTACAAATAAACCCAGATACTGTGGGTCTTTCCATGCTGCTCACGGTGCTTCCCACCTTTCATCTCAGGTAACTCTTCAAGGAGATAGCATTAACCCAATTCATAGAAGAGGAAATTGAGATTTTAAGAAGTCAAATAACTTGTTCAAAGGAAAAGCTAGCTAGTCTACTTAGCAGATATAAGTTTAGAGCCAACACTGCCTGACTTTTAAACTTTATTCTTTACAACTTTACAAACCCCTTGCTATCCACATTGTATTTACCCTAAAATAGATCAGAACATATATGTATGTAGATATGTATGTAGATATATATACATACATATATAAGTAGATATACATATATCACTTGTTGTCACTTGTCTTCCCGTTGTTCATCAACTTGCTTGAGCGGGTGCCAGTAATGTCGCCATTCGTTGGGAATGAGGTCCATTATTGTTACTGTTTTGGGCATATCGAATACACTACAGGTAGCTTGCCAGGCTCTGCCATGGCTCTGGGTTCATCCCAGGGTGCCCAGTCTTTTTCTAGGTCAGACCTTCAACCATGCATGGCCCATGAGGCAGAGCCCTGGGTGTAGACAAACCTATCTCCTGTCTGCCACCTGCCAATGCAGCCGGGCACTGAAGCCATACCTGCAACACCTCAAGGGACATATAAAGTGTTAAACTTATTTTAATAAAATCTTAATTATTAACTTATGCCTTAACTAAATATCTTTAGGCACCAAGACCTAGACCTCAAATGTTTGAATGATACAATTTCATTGGAAAAACAACAGAAACAAAAATAAACAAATGGCACTAAAGCTAAAATGTTTCTACATAGCAAAGACATATATGTAGATATATATCTACATACATATCTACATATATATCTACATCTCTTTATCAGTTACTATATGACAGGCAGAGCACTCAACATTCCCAGGAGACCCCTGTGGTTTGCTCAGACAGACATTATTGCCTCTCAATATAATAAATAGGTACATGGCAACATATATTTAAAGGGATGAATAAACAAACTAAGCTATTGTAGGATTCAATTTCTTTCCTCAGTTCTAAAATTCGCATCCCTAGAATATCAAGTGCATGAAATAAAGGATGAATGAATGAATGAATGAATGAATGAATGAAGACAGACAAATTTTATTCCCCACATCAAACACAGTCTCAGTATTGGCTACAAGTTATATGGTTTTGTCCAGTCTCTTGCATCCCCTTCATGTTGGAAGATCTGCAAATCTACTTCACGTTCCTCTGCATCTGAGAAATATTTCTGTATCAACTTCCCTAATTTGTTTTCTATTGAAAGATTATAAAGAAAAACGATGGCCATAATGTGGTTTTATATGTGATCATAAGTTCAGGAAGGAAAAGACTAGAGGCATTCACACACACTATGTCACCAAATTGGAACCATTTAAGTTAGTACATCTATTATTAGCTGAATGGTGTGCAGCACTTTGCAGCAGGCAAAATACTTCCATTGTATTGTTTTATCTGACCTTCACACTCTAGAGAAGGCATTTTGGCTTATCTCACCTTCACAGATGAAGAGACTGAGGTTCAGAGAGGTGAAGTGCCAGCTAGTAAATAAAGTCTCAGATCTCCCCCTAAGCCATTTGGCTCCAACTACTATTACCCATATCCTAGTCTCTAGCTCATTGGCCTATATGCTCTCTCCCAACTGCTATGCTCATTGAAGTGGCCCATTCTATTGGATTGCATGTGGTCAAAAGGATTAACCCTCTTCCTTTTGAGTAAGCCATGATTTATCACATAGTTCTGAGCATGGTTTCTGTAAATCGGGATAATAGAAGGGTATACCTTAAAAGGACTTAGAAAATCAGGTTCTTGCTAGCTCAGTAGCAACCTACCATTAAGTAGGCAAGCTGCGTTCTAGAGAAAGAAGTCAAATGATTTTTCCCAAAGGTAATGGTGCAAAGAATTAAGGCTTGAATATACCCTGTCTAATCTGAGAATGTTCTACTTCTACTTAAGGGCAACAATGCCTCTATCCATACCTTTTCATTAAAATCCCGCTCTACCCATTTGGGTGTCAGCTAGCTATAATAACCACTACCATTATGTTCAACCTCAGGGGGGCTTCCATCCAAATTTGCTCAGTATTCTCGGGAGCCCTCTATTGGTCTCCTGGGTTACAGCAGACAGTCTCCACTGCCGAGTGCTGTAAACTAAGAGTCCCAGGAAGTCGGGCTCAACAACCAGTGAGTCAGCATGGACCAGCCAGCACTGCTCAGCCCCTCATCATCTGAAACACAAAACAGGGCGATGAAATCTATGTTTGCCAAATTGAAACAGGCAGACTTGGCGGTGAAGTAAACTTCCATTTTCTCAGCTTCCAAAAATATCCATCAAAACTAATTTCTTCAAAAACAAAACTCTGCTCAAATCAAAGATTTGTGTGGTCTTTTCTGGGGAATAAAAGAAATCCGGCCAACCGCCAGATCCTTCACTCACATCCCAGCTTCTACCGTTGCACCCCACATGGGGGAGATGACGGGATGATAGACCGCAGTGTGTGGGTCTCCTACTCTCTGCCTCCTCCCCTTCTTTTCTGATTCTCCCTCTCCTTCCATTCCTCCTTCCCATTTAGCTCTTTCCTTTCACTTTATTCTAACATTTTATTACAGGTTCCAGAAATAACCTGTTTATTTGGATTGGATCTTGCCTCAAAGAAGTTATAAATCGGTAGAAAAACTAGGACAGGTATATTTTAGACTCTTTTGTGTATAAAATGACAGTCCCTAGTGGAGATTGAGGGCCTAGGACCTACTCTAGCAATATCCATCCCAGCAATATGACTGACATTTCAGTGCTCAGTCTAGTAATGCATACATACTACTTGGACCCAGAGGTACTAGGCTGGGTCAGATGGATAGTCCAAGGGGTTAGGTAATTGACCTGCCTGGTTCAATCTCCAGCTCGATCTATGGTCCTGGGAGCACTAACAGGAGTGATCCCTCACCAGAGCCAGGAATAAGCCATGAATACCACTGAGTGTGGCCCAAAATCAAACAACAAAATGAAACCGGTTCTTGGGGCAATGATGATTACCCCAGTCAGGTCTAGTGGCCACAGACCACACAACAGTGATACAGAGGCACCTCTACGGCTATACCTAGGATGCTCAGGAGGTCATGCAGTGCCAGGGATAAAATTTATCATCTCATGCATGCAAGGTATGTGCCTCAGCCCTTTGAGCTGTCTTTATCGCCTCATTTTGACTTTCATTAAAAGAAAAATTACTAAGAGTCCTAGAAATTTCTAGCCAGATAGACTATTGGCCGCAATGAGAATAGCAATCAAGTAATAGTGCATATATTAGGACACTGAGCACAGGAACTCAGGAAGGGCCTCGCCACCAATCCTCACACAAAACAAGAGTCAGAGGCTGAACTGAACAAAGGATGTTTTAGATGCTGGATGATCCTGTTTGTGTTCTACCAAGGCGCTCCACCCTGAGTGCTTGGCATGTTTCTACCAAGGTGCACAGCTACACCCTGAGTGTTTGGTACATTTCTTCTCCTGTAACAATGCATGGTCACCTCTCTACACTCCACAGTTACTGCTCAACAACTCCAGAATGAAGCATACCCTCTGGATCAGGAGCAATTAAGGCTCACTAAAGGGCTCTGGGCATTTCCAGTGGCAACAAGGCAGCAGTGAAGCCTCTCCCCACCCAGATCTCCTCAGCTTGCACTGGAAGCAGGCTTTGGGGCTGGATCATGTGGAAAGAGAAGACAATGAACAACCAGAGCAACTATTTTTGATGGTGCTGTCTCAATACCTGGAATTCCAAGCACTTGGGGCCATGGAAATATCCCATTTCACACCTAGCTCATCCAATGTCCTCTCTTACAAGCAGGGAGATATATTGGGTGCCCGAAGTTGAGGGAAGGGGAAGTTTCAGCCAAGTTTTTAGCATTGAGGCCACAGGAAATGAGAAAACAGATGACCTCTGGCTTTGCCGTCATAATCTCCCCCTCAAACTGTGTGAAAAACCCAGGACATAGCTAGAGCAGCTGGTGGGAGAGTGAGCAGGAAATGGTGGTCAGATGAGAAAGATATTAGAACTGCAGACTTGAGTGATGTCAACATTATAAGGGTTGAGGAGGAGGGGAAAATGCCTGGGGGACAAAGGCAGAGGCCAGTCAGCTAAAGAGGGGCTTGGTACCTCACCACCAAGCAGAGATGTTTTCAAATGTGAATTGGTCATGAAAAGACTGGTCAAGTCTTTTCATGACCAAGACTGGTCATGAAACTGTCTCCACTTTATAACCTCTCTCCAACCAGGTATACATGCATGTTCATTTCCCGAAAAAGTTTTATATAGAGAACCACAGAGATAGTACAGGAGAAGAGGTGCTTGCTTTACAGGGGGCTAACTAGGCTAGAACTGCCAACACCATATATGAGAACCCTGAGTGATCTCTGAGCACAGAGCAAGGAGTAAGTCTTGAGCTCTACTAGAGTGGCCCCAAAAACAGAAGGACTTTTTCAGTTTATTTCTATATGTATATGTCAATGTACATATATGTTTGACTTTATATAGATATATATCAGAAAAATATATATCTTTTCACTCCTTTTGAAAGTGTCTTTTGAAATGGAACAGCTAGAAGGAAGGCGGCAAGAAGAAAGGGGGAAGAAAGAAGAAAGCTGATGCACGGATGGTGCTGTAATTATATATTCCTACAGCCTGAAGAGGCAAAGGAAGCCAAGTTCTGCCTGCAGATATATTCATGGAGGGAAATTTAGATGGTAGAGAGCTGGTCAGCAGCTTTGTAAAGACTGAAGTGGTCAATTATTTACTTGGTGAAGGAGAACAAGCTCTCACAGTTTGGTGGCAGAACATACATAAGCAACAAAGTAAAACCAGAACCCAGAGACACTTTAGGAGCATGGAAAAGGTTCTCTTGGCATCTGGTGAGCCAATGACCAAATCCATCATCCTCCACACGCAACCACTGAGTAGCTCCTGAATACCAAAACACCAACACATCGCAACACCCACTATTCGACCTTGCCCTTACTGTCTAGTGGAGGAGTCTGATATCTGTTAGCCTGACAACAAAGGGTAAAACCAACTGTAACAGGCACTTTTAAAAGATGCAGCCAGAGACACAATGGGGAGGGTTGCCATCCAGCTCTCCCTAGCTCAGCTGACCATGAGGCTCCTGGGAGGAAAGATGGGTGTTGGGAGTGGGCCCATCACCTCTGTGGGACCTCGGAAGCCAGCCACCATTTTCACTGTCCGGACGCCACAGCACATCAGAGTCTGCACAGGAGAGATGCTGATCTCAAGACCAGATTAACAGAGTAGCAGAGTTCAAGCCCAGGTAGGACACTCTCGGAGATGGGAGTCACCAAGCATTCATGAGATGGAGATGGGGCCACCCCTTCTCCTCTCCGATTTGTCCTGGAGGCCTAGTAGCACCGCCCATGAACTGCCCCAGGGCAACTGGCCATATCATCCAGAGACTCAGACACAACAGGGAGAGCTGCCATCCGGCTCTCTGCAAGCGACTGCATGGTCCATCAAACTAGTGGAACCAATCATGTCCTAGAATATACTACAATCCACAATGTGTAAGAAAGGGAAGTGAGAAAGAGAGAGAGAGAGAGAGAGAGAGAGAGAGAGAGAGAGAGAGAGAGAAAGGGAGATACAGAACCCACCATGGAGGCAGGCTGGGGGATGGGGGAAGGAGGTGGGGAATTGGTGATTGGTACGGGTGGAGGGATGGGTGTTGGAACACTGTAGAACCAAACTCAAACATAAGCATCTTGTAATTGTATATCTAAAGGTGGTGTAATAAAAAATTAAAAATAAATAAATAAACAAGCAAACAAACGAACAAATGAATGAATAAATAAATGAATAAATAAATAAATGGATGAATAAATAAATGGAGAAAGAGAGAGGGAGGGAGAGAGAAAGAAAGAAGAAGGAAGGAAGAAGAAGGAAGGAAGGAAGAAGGAAGGAAGGAGGGAGGGAAGGAAGGAAGGAAGGAAGGAAGGAAGGAAGGAAGGAAGGAAGGAAGGAAGGAAGGAAGGAAAGAAAGAAAGAAAGAAAGAAAGAAGAAAGAAGAAGAAAGAAAGAAAGAAAGAAAGAAAGAAAGAAAGAAAGAAAGAAAGAAAGAAAGAAAGAAAGAAAGAAAGAAAGAAAGAAAGAAAGAAAGAAAGAAAGAAAGAAAGAAAAGAAAGAAAGAAAAAGAAAGAAAGAAAGAAAGAAAGAAAGAAAGAAAGAAAGAAAGAAAGAAAGAAAGAAAGAAAGAAAGAAAGAAAGAAAGAAAGAAAAGAAAGAAAGAAAGAAAGAAAGAAAGAAAGAAAGAAAGGAAAATAAAAGATTCATTCACAGAGCTATGAGAATAGATAATCTGGTAAAAGCAAGCAAGGACCAGAAGTAATTCCTAAGTCTAGAGCCAGCAGTCACCGCTAAGCATTCCCATGCATGGCCCAAAAAAGCGAACAAAAAAATGTTTCCTGATATCTGAAGAGCAAAGGGAGATGATGAAGATTTAAAATGGAACTCAAGAAAAGGTTACAGAATGTTATATCTTAGGATTAACCTCTGAAGCTCAGGTGCGTAACTGTCATTAGCATCCCAAGGGGCCCAGGACCGGCCCCAAGAGAAATGGTTGCCCGGGTTGTGACTGGAAAGTAGACAACATAGTTTCTCATTCAAATTCTTTCCATCCCTCTAAGAGTCCTGAGGTCAGACCGTCCTGAGAAGGTCAAGTGAGTGAGTCTGAGACTTCCTGTGAGCAGCAGGAACAGGAAAGCCCCAACCTGGAAGCCTGTTCTGATATGGCCAGGACCCCTGAGTGCTCACGCTCATCTTCCCTGATTCCTTTCTCTTTGCCTCTCCATCTCTCTCACACACACACACTTACTCTCTCTCTCTCTCTCTCTCTCTCTCTCTCTTTCTGCCTGTCCTGAGACCCTTCACAGGGAACATGGACTCTCAGATGAGCCACACTTGAAGGTGGATTAAGAGCATTTGCATAACCAGTTCAGTCTGAGCCCAGGCTGAGTGATTATGGAAGCATGTCTACTCTCTCTCTCTGTCTCCCCTCTCTCTTCTCTCTTCTCTCTCTCTCTCTCTCTCTCTCTCTCTCTCTCTCTCTCTCTCTCTCTCTCCCCCAGGTCTGTGCTTGTCTTGCAAGCGAAGTGAAAATAAAACAAGTGGATCCATTCCAAGAAGGCACAGTTGCCACTCAATGATTTGAGTCACTGGAGAGGACCATCAGCATGAACAGTTGTGAGCACAGTGGTGACCGCTCAGCCACGGCTGCCACTCCTGATCCCTCAGGCACACCCGAACTTCTGTTACTGAAAAACAGCAAATCCCAAAGGAGTTTTTTTGATACCTTAATCCTCAAGAGGTTCAGAGAAATTCTGAAAATAAATTCTGAAAAAAAAATGATTGCACGGTCTAGTGAAATTTGCTTTCCCTGGATAACAGAAGTGAAGAGGGTGGGTGCTATGATACTTCCCACCCCTTGGTGACTTTTCTTTTTAACCTGAGTGGAAGAAGATTATCAATTCCCCAAACTATTGAATGATTTCCCAGAAGTCTTTGATGAAGAAGTAACTCATGCCATCTGTGCTCCCAGAAAACTTGGGGAAAACACGGCTCTCCAAAGTGTTATAAAGGCTCTCCATTTACAGTTCAAGCCAAGGCAACCTTGAGCACGCTGCCTAAGCCACAGTTCCCATGGAGGGCTGGTTTCATGTGCTGCCGCGTGGAGGAAGGCAGCCTTCTTCAGGGTTCTGGTCTCAGTTTCGAACTTATAGCTGCATCCATCCATTCTGACCCATGATTTCAAGAAATTTGATTTTGGATTTGGGAGTTTGATATGGCCTGGCCCGGTTCTCATCTAAGACAATTCCTCTGCTCTCCTGGCTGTTTCTTAGACATGTCAAGCTTGCTCCTGCTCGCCAACCTCTTTGTGGGCCTGGTTCCCTGTCCCACAACCAACAAGCCCACACCTGCTGTCTTTCTTACACTCCACTGGGACACAATAGCACCTTCTCCTGTTTGCCTGCTACTCCGTGGCACAGGTTCCTTTTCACTTGATATCACTTACATGTGAAATTGCCTTTTCCACTCTTCTATACTATATATATATATATATATATATATATATATTTGTGTGTGTGTGTGTGTGTGTGTGTCTATATGTAGAATATAAGCTCTGTGTTAAGAGCATGCTTTCTGGAGTAATTATGGTCTGGCACCTGGCACAGGACAGGCATGTCATCATTTGTAGGATGAATAAATGCTCTCAGTGGTTTGCGGCTTGTGCCTTTGGTCCCTAAAAGTATGATGGTTGTCAGTGTAGTACAGCAGAAGGTGCTAGAGTGCACCAAGAGGGACGTTGGCCTTAGTTCTTATTCTGCCTCTGTATCCCTTCAAAAAACTTCTGCCCTCTGTCAGCAATGCACACTATAGCCAAACCCGTGGGAGTAACACACAGGGTCATAAAATATTGAAAAGAGTTTTATGAAGACACTGGATATACAGTGAGGACCCACAATATCTAGCAGAATACAACAACATGTTTCTCAGCAATATGGTTGAGGATACACTCCTTTGACCAACAGAACTAGGCACTGTCTTGGGTGCCAGTGAGTTTTATTGGCACATAGTCTGCTCTTCAAAGATCAGTAGTTTCCTAGCTAGACCCTCCTGGTTGGCCCATCCCATTCCTTCTGTTCTTATGAAGGTCCTCCGTCTGCTGAGTGCTCCAAGACCACCTCTCTCCCTGTTAAATAACATTCAACACTGAAAAAAAGGGGTAATCCTCCCACAGGGGCCATCAAAAGTTGGGATACTCCTTACTGGGCAGATATTAGGAAATGCTATTGCTGATGCCTCCTCCTAGTACTCTACTAATATTGCTGCTACTGTTACTACTAGTACACTACCAGTACTATTACTACTGCTACTACAACCACTATTGCCACCACTCATAGTAGAGAGACTGATGATACTTCTAATAGAGATAGCAATAGTAAGCACCGCTAAGTAAAAGCTTATATGGCCAGGAATTCAATGAAATTAGTAGATTTAATTCTGTGGATACAATGAGATATGAACCTTTCACATATCTCACCTAATTCTGACAATGAATCTAAGATATGAAACCTTTTGAGTGCATAGAATGAGGAAATAGACTTCAGAAATAGTAACTCGCCCAGCACCTTAGAAGCAGTTCTGCCTGTCTAGTACCAGATTGCAGAAGCAGACTCTGTAATTCCATATGGAAGGAAGGAGACATTGTCGCTCACCTACCCTGTGTGGAGGTGTGCAGAATGGGGCCAGCAGTCCATCACCCATACCAGACAAAACCTGGCAGCAGGGTTGGGAGTCCGCAAAGAGATTGCTGGTTCCTGGCTTCCCCCCCACTCCACCAGACTCAGAATTCATTTCTGCAGACAGGCTGGTCACTTTTAGAAGCAAATCTGTGGGCTGCTCACACTCAGTGAGCAAAAACTCTACAGGAGAGCCAGGACTGGGGGCAGGAGAGACATGGGGATCCAGGACCCCATTATGAACGGAAGCATGTTCATATCGCCCTAGAGCTGAAACTCTGCCAGCAGCCCCAGAAGCTGAACAAATGTTCCAGGAGCCCCGGGGTGCTCGGAAACCAATAGGGGATTTTAATTAAAGCAACTTGCTGATCAGGTACATACTTAATGTTATAATTACCCGTGATGACAGCGCTGTGGAGCAAGGCAAGCAGGAAGCACTGACCAAGCAATTTTAAAAAGGTTGGTCTAATGCTCTTCATTTTTCACTAAAGTCTAAATTGAGTTTCTGCTTTCAGGGAATAATGAAAAAGACAGAAAGGGGACCCTGACAATCCAGGCCCAAGTACCTCCAAACTGAAAACCAAACCAAACCAAACAAGAAGTGATGCTCTTTCTCTGCAGCCAAAGAAAGACATTCATGTGTTCATTCATAAACTTTCTAGGAGGGATGTTCTGAGCCAGGCCCTGTGTTTGGTGGTAGAAGAACAGAGGGTCACAAAGGGGAGAAGAGTGGGTGAAGAAGAATATGGCCACAGGGTGCTCAGGGGACCCAGAGAAGTATCAGGCAGTGGGAAGCAGAGATAGGGGCTAGAACTGCAAATTCTCATGTTCGAACCCAAGAGAAGTTTTCCATCTTATTCCTCAGCCATGGGGACCATGATCAAGACAAAAAAGAGGGGCTAAAACAACAGTATAGTGGGCACTTGCCTGGCATGTGGCCAACCCAGATTCAAGTCTCAGCATCCCACATGGTCCCCTGAGCCATCAGGAGTGAACCCTGAGCACAGAGACAGGGGTGAGCCTTGAGTGCCAGAAGGTATGGCCCAAAACAAAATAAACAAAAAAATAGAGAGAGAGAAAGAAGAGAGCCTAAACTGTGAGTGACTGTCCCTCAGAAGCCACCACAGGAGCACTAACTCTGGCCCAGGATGTAGCAGACCTCCCATGTCCTGTGGTATGGGATATGATTCCGTGGTGGAATACTAAGGTCTCAGTAGCCCAACTATCCACACATCTTTTTACATCCCCTGGAAGTCATAGCCCTTCCCAAAGGGAACCCCAAGGCAAGGTAAAGGGACAGTCAGTGCAGAGGCCATAAGTCCTCTCCTTTGCTGTGAAATATGTGGTGGTCCACTTCCTTCGGCTGAAAACAGGCCAATAACCTCACCTCCATTATCCAGGTTACCATTTGGCTCCAAGAGTTCCTGCTGATGCCTTACAAACCTCAGAGACATTCTCTCGTGCCTTTGATGGTTACCTGAAGCCTGAGGCACAGGTCAGAACAGGGAGCGCAGTGTCCAGCGCAGAACTCCAATGCTGCTCTGCTTCCTCCACAAATGCCCAGCTCAAAGTTACTTAAGTCCTAAATGCAGACTCCTCGCCCCCATCACGTTCTCTCACCTGAAGCCAATCTGTCAGTAAGTCCCACTGGTCAGTGCTGACTCCCAACCATGACTCAGATGCCCTCCTGTCGAACCCCACTGCCCAGCTGCCATCGCCTCACACCTTGTCTGTTTCCGCTTCCTGTGAGATGACCTCCCAGCTTCACCTCTGCCTCCTCCCCTTCTGGATCTCCCCACCCATTTGAGCATGTTACCCTCCTGCTTAAAACTCTTCAGAGTCTTTCCATCACATTGGGAAATCATCTAAACTCCTGCAATATCTTGGGACAGTGTCAGGATGGGACCCAGATTCTCAATACTCAGCCCCTACTCTCCTTCTTTGGTCCTCACGTAGCTTGTGGCTCAACTTGGGGTCTCATGAGAACCTCCCCACTCCCCACCACCATCTCTCAGTCTTCGCACTGGGCGTCCCTGAGCCAAGGATGCTCTCTGCTTACTCCCCATACCCACTACTACACAAGCTGGGTGTAGTGTTTGAGGGCTTGAGGGTCATTGATGCCTTTGAGGGTCACATTCCCAGAGATCCTCACCATCCTCATTATCTCTACCAACACTCCCTATGTTCTCCTGTACTTGGTCACTTTTTATGGGTTAATAGAATTTAATTTCCACTGTTAGACATTTGGGCTTGGTCCAACTTTAGATTAACAACCCTGGACTCAGCACACTTGCTGTGACAGCTGTGCGGCCAGTTACTGTCTTAGGAGAAAGTGCTGGAGTTTGCACTTCTCCATCTTGTGCAGAGCACTTGCTCTGTACTGACAAAGAACCCAGAGGCTTCTTAACCAATCCATTGGTGTGTGCACACTTCTTTGGATGGGAGCATGTTTCCGTTCATTGATGCATCTCTTTATTTCATGCTAACTAGAATCTGCACCATGCGAGCTATTGCCTAAGATTTTATATGCACAATAAAAGGCCAGAGACATGGTACAGGGAATAAGTTGCTTTTTTGTACCCTACCGACTGAGCTCAGGGCTTATTCCTAGATCTGTGCTCAGGGGACCATATGGGGAGTTGGAGATCAAATCCAGGTTAGCTGCATGCAATTATTTGCTGCACTATCCCTTATTTGCTGTACTATCCCTCTGTCTCCCATAAGGTGCTTTTGTCTTGCATGCAGCGTATCCCAATTCAATTCCAGAACTTCCCCACCCCACCCACATATGATCAAGCTCACAATACAGTGTGGCTAACTATGAGCTGATATTGGACAGCAAAGCTCTAAAACATGCTTATTCAGCATAACTGAAACCTTCTACCTGTTGACTGCTGTCACTTCCATTTCTATCTTCCCCAGAGCTGGGCATAGTCTCTGCTACAGCTTGTGATCTTCCCTGGCCTCTATCAAATTCTGTAGTTATGTAATTCATCTATTACGTGGGGAGGTATCCTATTCTCCATTGAGCTATTTGGGAATGGGAATAATCTGTCTTCTCTGTGATCAACATGGCCCTTGGCAATCCAAAAAGCCTGACCTAGCCCAGCTTACACAGTAACTCAACAAATATTTACCAAATGAACACCCAAGCAGAAGACACTATAGCCACTGTGTCACTCCTGCTCACAGCTACCCTAAGCTCACAGCATTACCATCTCCTTTCTGCACCTGAGCACCCCTGGGTTGCTCAAAACTGCAGAGTCGCAGCGACCGATCCCCTTGTGCACTGCCATGCTTACTGCCCCCTTTCTTTTACTGAGAGATTGTCACCTCACTCCATGGGAAAATGAAAATGGAAATAGGAGCACCTTGATGAACAGGCCCATAGCTAACCTTTAATCAATTGGTCAATATTCCAGGATGACACCCTTGAACTTTCAGAAAAATTAACAGAGGAGCTCCTAAAAATTAATTAGTAGGAATCAATCTTCAAAATGCCTTTGTATAAGTGGTTAGAGAATGAAAACTTCCTGGCTGGAGAGAGGACAGAACACACAGAGCCCAGCCCAATTTGTCTTTGGATGGTCACAGCTGTTTAGTTCCCAAACAATCCTGATCCGGACAAGGCTCTGTTTAGTCTTCTCACTTCTTCAATTATTCAGCTGTTTATTTCTCTGCAATTTGCTATGTGTATAGAATCATCAAATTTTAAAACCAAAAAGGACCCTAAAGATCATGTTTTGTTTCTTTAATGTGTGACCCCATTAATTCAGACGACATTAATTTGAAATTCATGATAATTATATAAACATTGAGTGAGAGCAGGGCAGCGCCTTCCAGTTAAAATATGCATAGTCTCTTTACTGATATGCCGCTGTCTCTTCCCTGAAGAGATGTGAGGTGACTGCCTGATTCGTGAGGTGGGTTCTCTGCGAGAGGGAGCGAGAATCAGTGATATGGAATCACGGGTTAAGACTCCTTCCCTCTGCCACCAGGGAAATATAAGCTGTGACTGACACGGAGTCATGCATTAGAACCCTTTCCCTCTGCTATCAGGGAAATCTGAGGTATGATGGTGGCTCCCCCCTTTTCTCAGTGTAGCCAGAACAAGAGACTTGGGCCAGTCCCAGCTCTCTGCCCCCCCAAAGCAATGGAAGCAAAAACTAGAGATTTTTTATCATTTGGTCATTCATTGTGAGGGCGAAAATAAACTCTACACAAAGTCTCAACCAAGTCCCTAGAATACTAAAGTAGTCAGTAAACCAGTCATACAGGTAATCTCAGGTCCAGATCCACTATGTTGCCAGTGTTTAATATATAAGACCTTGATTTCTGGTTTCCTCTGTGAAGAAACCATCAGAAGTTGAGCTAGTGATTTTCTCAAAGCTACCAGATAAGATAAAAACTGGGGTCAAGAGAGCTATTATAGTATTTAAGGCATTGTCTGGTATATGGTCAACCCCAGTTAAATCCCTGTATCAACTATGGTATCCTGAGAATTTCCAGCGATCAGTCCAGAGCTCAGAGCCAGGTGTTGGCCCTAAGCACAGCTGGGTGTGGCCCAAATTATCCCCACCTTCAACTAGGAGTAGGAATGGATATTATAACAGTTCTATGAACCTCCACCCTCAGACTACTGTCACTGGCCACATCTGGGTGGGGACACCCACATGAATCTATGTGAGCAGAGAGTTACCATTGACACCTCTCTGCAATCCATAAGGGACAAATGCAGGATGACTTATCAAGTGAGCAGCCACAGAGAGAAGCATAAAGGTAGAGGGACCCTGTGTCTGTTTCATGGACAAACAACTGTGGGGAGGAATGTGTAATAAATGATGTTAATGGGCCAGGGAGGCTCAGTTTGAAACCAGTTGACATCACTATTCTCTGCCTGTAGGATTCTCCCTCTAGTAAGAAGGTGAACCAAAGTTCTAGAGTTACTTTTAGTCATGTCCTCTTAGTTGTTCTGGTGTGTCCTCTGTATTTGCTGGGCTGAGCGAGGCAGGGATCATGGGGATGGGATTTGGCAAGCATAGGCCCCTGACCTAGAGGTAGGAAGCTCCAGAAGGGACAAACACACATTTCAGAGGACTGAGAGCCAAACTAAAGTTTGCTTGATCACTTGATCACTTGAATCCTGTTATTCATCGATTTGCTTGAGCGGGCACCAGTAACATTTCCATTTGACCTTATCATGTGCCAGTGTAGCCCAATGGCATCTGCTTGCTCCAGGAATATGAAGAGCCTCAAACTGTTCGTTCAGGGTCTTGACGAAGAAGTCTGACCATCTTGTAGGTGGGCAGACACATGATATTTTTGACATCCCATGGGATCCAGTTAGTAATGGCTCTAGTCCAGTGGTCATCTCCAAATCGCATTACATGTCCAGCCCATCTGATTTTCAATGCTTTGGCAAACAAGACAGCATCCCTGACTCTGGATTATCGACAGAGGTTGGAACTCAGATTCCTTCTCTTACTTGAGTGAGGTGTGATATTCCAAGCATAACCCTTTTTGATTCCTCTTTGGGAGACCCAAATAGCATTCTCATCCTTGGAACTGTGAGTTACCATGAATGGTCTTGGTTGACATGATGTACTCAGTCTCTCACCCTATTCATTCATTCTAGGCCATGGGTCCTGATGTGGAGTTCTTCAGTCGATCTTCTCAGTCCTATCTTTCATTAAAATCACCGACTATGATCTTGTAGAATGTGTGGTATTCTTTATAGTTATATATAACTCCTCCAGTTCCATGTATAATTTCTCAATTTCTTCTTCCTTGTATGTGGATGTTGGTGCAAAGACAATGAAGATAGAAAGTGCTGACAGTGGGCCACATCTCTTCAAGTGTAATTGTCCTATCCAGTGTATTAGGCACTCAAATGAATATGCTCATGGCCAGATTTGTGTTGACAAGGACACCGACACCACTGATACCTCTTTCATCACATGTTCTGAGGAAAAGTTCTTCTAAGGTGTTAAAAATGGCGTGATGTGATTGATGCCTACTCGTCTTAATCAGAGCAATGATATCATACTTGATCTTTTGCGCCTGCACCATCAGGTCCTCGATATATGCTTCCAATGCCAGTGTATGTGCATTGAAAGTACAATAATTTTAGTCCTTCTTTGTTTTGTTAGCCTAGTTTGGCCCTGAGATTTTATCAGTCTCTCCTTGCTCGTCTTTCTTAGTGCTGCCGTATTTAGGGCTCTTTCTGGGTCAGGGAGTAAACATTGTTTTTACTGGTTTTGGCACATTGGATATGCGTTAGACAGCTTGCCGGGCTCTGCCATACAGGCGTTATACTCTCAGTAGCTTTGCCGGCTCTCTGAGAGGGGTGGGTAGAATATTCTTGGTAATTTTCAGATAAATCGCGTGGCCGCTTTGAGGCGACACGCAATGGGGAGAGCTGGTAGCAGCTCTGCTTGGTGTATCTGCATCTGTGGTTCAAGCATTCCTGGGCTTAGGGTCTCTGTAGGGTGGGTCTCTGACAAGCCGGGCTTGAGATTGGCTGGGTCTCTTGGGTGGAGCTCTGACTAGCTGTGGAGCCTGGATAATGAAAAGCACTGCCAGTACAGTGTGAGGGTTCCTCTGGGTTCTGAGTCTCTATTGGGATGGTGGGCTCAGACCAGAAGTCACTCTCCATCCCTGACCCCTCATGGTCAGTGGAGTACAGGGGAGTGCAATAGGGAGAGCTGGTAGCAGCTCTGCCTGGTGTATCTGCAAAATTTACTTACCTTTTTTAAAAAATAAAAATAAACTACTCAGTATTTGGAAAGAGTTTACATACTTCACTTTCCCATTTTATAGGAGTCTCTAGGCTGTGCTGTGTTGGGTGTCAAATTATAAAATTGATAGGAAGAAGCCACAGGCACCTTATTCCTGTTTGTAGGGGCAGGAGAATGTGAGAGGAGTTTTCTCTAACTTGAAGGGTTTATAACAGTGAGTTCCATTTTAGACCCAGTCAATTCACACAAGAAATTTTCCCAGACTAAGTCAATCTAAGTGTTTCCATAGCCAAAAATGTTAGGAAAACAATAACTAAGAGGAAGAGGGAAGAATAAAATCACACAGAAGATCCCATACTGACTATTTCAAATCATGATGGAGGGAAGGTGTGACCATGGCTGAGTGTCCTGATACCATGAACTTTAGAAACCAAACACACAAGTGAAGAGCCTGAACAATCAGCTTTAGAGTGTCCCTTTTAAAGAGATGCTAAGGCTGGCATGAAAGCACGAAAGTTTTGAATCCACAAGAGCATCCAAGGCACATAAAAGTGGCATCTACCAAATCAGGAAGATAAAAAGCAGAATTCAGGAACATTGCTGATTGAAAGTGAAATCACTCTCCACGTGAGAGAATGAAAATTCAATGAAATTTATCATGCCCAACAGGTGAACTGGTTGAAAGAATAAAAACCTCCACTCAACAAAGACCACCAAGTTTTAGAACAAGGTGTGCTAACATGTTTTAATTAAAATCTTTGTCTTGAGGTAAGTGAAGATTCACATGTAGTTGTAAGAAATTACTTAGGGGAATTCTCGGGAACCCTTTTTCCAAAATGTTTCCCCTCTGACTTCATCAAGCAGAAGTGTAAGACAATGCCCAGGATGATGTCTCTTGGATACAACAGACTGTGTCAGCTATTCCCAGCTATGCTTTTAGTCTCTCTCTGTCTCTCTGTCTCTCTGTCTCTCTCTGCATCTAAGACTTGTATTCTTGTGATCTATCACATTCCCATCCCCCCCAATCTTAAACGCTTTGCTCAACCCTATACAAGTTCCAACCACTTGCAACAGCCAAGAAAATGTCATTCACCTTGGCCCGTGTTGATATTCCTCTGTACGAGAAGGAGTCTGAGATTCAAGAGAGGTGGCTAAGCCTTCAGCCACCTAAGTCAATCTCATAAGAATTCCTGGAGGTGAGTATTGTTCTCACCCACTTCAGGGAGCAGAGATGCAAAGACACAAGGAACACACTGTTAGACAGAATGGACTTGACTTTGCTGCCGTAACAACAAACAGTCCCAGGATCTCATAATTGCACTTAATCATTCCTTTCTTATTTTCTCTCTCTCTTTGTATATGTGTGGTGTGTGTTTAGTTCTGTGTGATTCTACCCAAGTAAGCTCCTGGATCTACCACCATACTCAAGATACAGAACATTCTATCTCTGCAGAGATGCGAGGATCTCCTGTGTCTTCCTTTTAAAGCCATGCTCTCCTCCCTCCCACCCTCACCCAATGGGCACTCATCTGACCTCCACTCCCACAATTTGGACATTTCAATGCAACATTATATAACTGGAATGGAGGGAGCACCAACCTTTGAGGGATAATACCATATAACTAGGGATAAGGAACATCCATGAGGTGATGATTACTCAGCTCCAAAATTTCACAAAAGCCTCTCTACTGCATCACTAATGAACTGCCTGGGAAACCAGTCAAATAACCGAGTGTTCAGTAGTTGGTATCTGATTGAATGGGTAAGAGAATATAGAGGGGCAGAGATTAAGAACTGGATTCCTCCCAGTGAAGGGGGCCACACACTGAGGCAGAAACTCCTGGGGCTTAGAGGAGTCGCAAGTGGATGCCATATCTGAGAGGTCAGGTGCACACAGCAGTTGCTCAGCTGCAGCCAGACCTGAAGTGGGAGCCAGGCTGGGCCAGAATGAAAGGCCATGGAACTGACTTGGCCTCTGTAGTCTCTTTGGTAAGCTGTAATTTGGCCTATGTGAGGCTGAAAACCAATTACTTTCAAGAACTTCAATATCGTTTTGACTTTACCCATGTGTATTACTAAAAGAGGGACCAGAGAGATAGTGCAGTGGTTAGGATGCATGACTTGCCTTGCATGAACTGATTCTGATTCAATTCTTGCCACTGCATGAACCTCAGAGCATAGCTTGGGATGGCCCTGGAGCTCCTGAGGCTACTTCTTTGGTGGCCTGGGCTTTTAACAGCACTGTAGTGTCTGAGTAGCACTGTATCTTTAGTCTGTCACACTGAACCACTGGTGCAGCTTTGCTGAAACACTGGAAGGGGCCTCCAGGCTGCCTGAGAACTGCTTGGGACTCCCTTTAAAAAATAATCAGCAGATGGCTCCCCAAATAATAGAGGGTTAAGGGCAGGTATTCAGAAGACTAGTACAGACATCAAGTAAGTACTGGAATTAAGGAAATTGCAGAGAAGCTGGATAAAGAGAGAATTAAACAACAAGTGAAAAAATAAATCAAACACTCAAGAACAACTGGAAGTAGAGGGAAATGAAAATGGAAAGTAGTCAAATATATGTATAATTCAAGCTCCTGTGACCCAACATATTGACATGATGAGATTTCCAGCCTGAATGGGAGACCCTGAGTAGGGAAGGGCAGGAATGAGATCATTGACTCTGTTGACGAAGCTTGAGAGAGATCAAATTTAGAGGTCATTGAACTGATGACCATGCTCCCAGATGAAGTCAATGGCACTTTCTTAGGGTTCCCAAAGAATGGAAAGACATCATGAAAGCACTTGGCTATGGACCAAAGGAAGGGAGAATTATGACACAAATCAGAATATACCAGACCCTTGAAAGAGAAGAACTACAAAGAGAGGTCAAGTGGCTGAAGAGCACAAAGACAGGGAAAGATCTACAAGGAAATGTCCTTAAATTGTTACCTCAAAAGAAGAAACTTGGTGTAATACTGTTACAGTAGTAATATAGAAAGGTAAAGTAATTTCTGTGGTATCTCCCCAAATCCAATGAATGAAACGAAGATATATCTCAATTTAGACAAACCCTTGCTTCATCATGAGAAGGGGCAATGTCCAGATGTTCTAGCTGCTGACTAGGGAAACAGTCAAATTAGAGGAGAAAGAAACAAAAAGAATCAAAAAGTAAAATAATAGTAATTTAAAATAGGAATTGAAAATATTTATTAATTGGTAATAACAATAACAAATGCTACACACCTTAATTTGGACACTCAGTATGTACTGGGTTTTTGCCAAGCACATATTGTTGGTGACATAAGAAATGTCTGGTATGCCTTGTATGTGTCTGACCCTGGTTGGATCCCTGAAACTCAAAGGTACCCTGAGCCTCAATGTGTACAACCCAGGGGCCCCCAAAGAGTGAATATAGGCCGGGAACCATTGAACACCATTGTGGTGTTATGGGTAATTCCCAGCATCATAGGGCCAGAGAAGCACCATTTGAACCTCAGTCCAGTTAGCTGAAAATCACCAGAAGGAGTCCACAGGCCTCCTGAGCACCCTTAGGCACATGCCCTCCCTGCAACAAAACAAAACCCTGCATTATAAGGCCCTGAAATATGGATCCATAATACTTCAAGGTCCTCCTGCAGTGTAGCCACCAAGTGTAGCCTGGTGGTCCCCGACACCATCAGATACGGTCCTGGTAGTGCCCAGGCACTACAGAGGTCCTGGTAACTTGTAGCACCACCTGGTCCAAGCAATGCCACAATGCCAGGCCCCAGCATCCAACCACTGAACTCTTCCAGTTTTCCAGGCAGCTCACAGCCAGTGACTGGGCACAGCAGTGAGACCGCTCAGTACGGCAGGATATAGGCTCTAACACAGACCTCCTCTACCTCCTAACTATCCCTGGAAGTCCTTCTCTTTTCCTGCACAGATGTTGTACCTGCACCAAGGCCTAAAGTCTCTTTTACCTTTGCTGACTTTCTCCCCTTCACCACTAAAGATATATCTCCCCAGTAAATCTCTAAAATGCACTGATAATTATTCCTATTGTCCATATAAGAAAAACAAGGCACAGGGTATTGACGTGTTCACAAAGGTCATTTAGCTAACTCACCTGGCTGATTCAAACAGGGTCTGTCTGGCTAGAGTCAGAGAGGTTCCTTAAGGTTGTCACGCTTCTATCTGTACCTCCCGGCCACAGCCCTCCTAGACAACAGCGGATCATGAATATACTCTGTTCTGAGTTATGCACATAGTCTCTTCCTTCTGGAATGTTCTTTGCTTCAAGGGCTCCTCTTTCAGTGTGTTGACAAGAAGTGTTCCCTGGCTTAACTAGGTAGATATTTTGTTTTTCCCTACCCTTATTCTGGTTGATTTGCTTCACACACGACTGCAGTGTGTAATAAATTTCTTTATTTTTCTAGAGTGTCTTTCTGCTTCTGTCCCTAGAATGCAAGTCCCCAGATACCAAGAATCGTGCCATCTCATTTCATTGTATCGATAAAACTTAATGCAGTACCAATACATAGCTAGTCAATAGTTTGTAGAATAGATGAAGAAATAGGCAAGTAAAGAAATGATTCTGCTAGGCATTTCCCCACAAGTTCACATTTAAGAACAGGGGAAGAGAGCACAAAGGAAAGGAAAAGGAGGGTTAGGTTCACAGAACAAGATCGATCCTCACAGCTCCAAAATGGTAGAAAAGGCAGGGAGTTTCTCCAGGGAGAATGTGCAGTCTGTGAGATGGCTGTGGAAAAAATAGCTAAGGTTCTTCCTAAGTGAGAGAGTACAGAGCTAGCCCTTCACCATGCGAGTCACATCATGATGACAAACACCGCCCATCCCCAGCCCTGAAGGACACAGGAGATCAAGCAGTGCCGATATCCATCAAAAGCATCAGCCATGTCAGCCCAATCCTTTCAGCCACAGACTCTGAACCACTGAGTTCAATGGGCTTGTCTCTGCCACCTTGAGACAGATCTCTGTTGCTGGCAAATTAATGGCAATGAGGGCCTTATGGCTCTGTGACATCTTCCACATAACTGTGATCTCCTTGGCACCCTCAAGGCCTCTTACTCAGGGTCAGTGTACCCCATGGGACTCAAATTTATTCTCCCTTTCCACTCTTACTGAGCAGCTAGACAAATCTAGTTCAAACTAGTGGCATTACAAGCAAGGGGTTACCGCAAGTAGGAAGAGGAAATGGCCTTTCCCCAGGCCTCTCTCTGGCCTTTCCCGGAGAGAGGGAGACTTCTTGGCAGATCAAGGGCAATATTTCAAGGATCTCTTTTTAGAGTAAATAAGGTTTCCCAGCCCCCAGCCCAGCCTCCATCTCTACTGAGCTCAAGCTTCCAGTTTCTAAGCCCTCCAGGAAGGCAGTTGGGCCCTGCACTAAATCCAGATCTATTATTCCTAACATGAAATTACACCCAGGTGACCTGTACTAGAAAGTCTTCTTCATCTCACATCTACAAAACAGCTTAACATATCATGGTTGGATAGCCATCATCATCATCACCATCATCATCATCATCATGGCTATCACTATGATGGCCATCACTGTCAGCCAATAATTCTTGGCATTTAAGTATGATCTTTTGCTTTAAAGCATCTTCAGACACATGGCCCCATTTAATTTTGAAATATTCCCTTGGCACAAAAGAAATGATTTAGGATTTGTTTGTGTCAATGACAGAAGGGCCAAATTAGTTTCTTGCTAGGGAAAATTTTGCTAAGACTAGGGCTGTCTCACAGCTGCATGTCAGGGCACGCTGGTCCCTGAGCTTGAGGAGCTCCCAGAGTGCATTTTGGCCAGTCCACTTTATGTGCTGTCTATGGATGGCTTCCTCCACCCCTTAGTTGCTCCTGAGTGTTATATGTATTTACATGCATTTATATGCATTTATATGTATTTATATATATTTACATGCATTTACATGTCCCTGTTCCCACTCTCACAACTCTCTCTGACACAACTCACTGCTATCCCCTAACTCCAGGATGAAGATCTTTGACCCATCTTTACTCAGATGCCCATGCAGCCCTCGCATGCAGGACTATGATTTCAGTGTAAAAAGGATGGGTCCGGGGAGAGGCAGAGATGAAGGGCTGGGCTAACGAAAGATCTGCCCAGCACTAAGACACTGAGAAGCTTAAAAAAGCAAAACTTATTTCAAGAGGTGATGAGAGAATCGCCAGGCCCTCCTACTTACTACTCCAGAAGAGAAATGATTATTGTTCACAGAAACCAAAGCTACACTGGCAGAACAAGGGTCTAGGAGACAGGGCCAGTCCCTTCAGCATTGTATTCTCCACATGCAATCTCTGCTGCTTGGCAAATAATTGGTTCCTTAAATAAACTTAACTAAACAAATAATAATTCCCTCTGCATCTAGAAACCACAGTCGTCTGGATCTTTCTCTCTGAGGAAGACAAAGGTCCAGTGCTGTGAGGCGGTTGCAGGCTAAGGGGCTGTAGATTGCTGACTGCCTCTTGCCCGGTAGCGGAGAGGCTTCTTGGGCCCCCCAAAGTAGACTGGGATCATACTGAGTGAAATTAGCCGGAAGGAAAAGGACAGATATAGAATGACTACATTTATTTGCATGTCCCTGTTCCCACTCTCACAACTCTCTCTGACACAACTCACTGCTATCCCCTAACTCCAGGATGAAGATCTTTGACCCATCTTTACTCAGATGCCCATGCAGCCCTCGCATGACTGCATTTATTTGCAGGATATATATATATATATATACATATATATGTATATAATGATACCAATATCCAAGGTCAGGCAAAACAAGGATGAGGAGGTCTTGTCAATAGGTGGAATCAACTGCAAGTGTGTGGGAGTCAGAGGTTAGGTAAGACGAGAAGGGAACAGTGTGCTAATAATCGTTGGAAATGATAATACCAGCCTAGAACTGAGCATTAAATATAGGAAAAGGGATATACATGATAACCTCTAAATGTATGTATTGCAAGACACAATGTGTAAGAGAAGGAAGAGAGAGAGAGAGAGAGAGAGAGAGAGAGAGAGAAAAGAGGTAAAAGAGCCTACCATAGAGGCAGGATGGGGAAAGAGGAGGGAATCGGGGACATTGGAGGTGGGAAATGGGCACTGGTGGAGGGACGGGTGCTGGAACACTGTATGACTGAAACCCAAACATGAACACCTTTGTAATTGTATATCTCACAGTGGTATAATAAATTATTTAAAAAATAAAAATTAAAAAAAGTAGACTAGAGCTAATCCATCGCTTGGGAGGTGGGGCGGGAGGCTTCCCCCATCTATATCATGACATCATGCCTCAGCTCCAGCTCCCTCTATGAACTGCACTCACTCCACTAACTCTTGGTAACTAGAGTAAAAAGACAGGTAGTGATGCAGCCCTGGCTACAGAGCATCTGGGCTGCAGCAGCACACCCAATGCCTGGCGACCTTGAACTTGGGAGTGGCAAAACTGGAGGTATTTCAGAAAAAGAGCTAGTTTGGTTGCTTTGTGTGTGTGAGTGTGTGTGTGTGTATGTGTGTGTGAGAGAGAGTGTGTGGGGGAGGACAGCTCAAGGCTACTGAGGCCATGAGGCATTGGGAGGTTTAGCAAAGTCTAAGACCAATCCAACATAGGAGTGGAAGAATTTTTAATTTCTATGGTAATAAGGAGCTTAAACTTAAAGTTCTATTTACAGGCAAAACTTATGAACTCGGTTCCCATGCCTCAGGCTGATCACTATGATATGCAGATTTTCCAGGACCCAGAGATGAAAAGAGGACAGACATCAGGAGGAAATAGAGTCAGCAGATGAAAAGAATGCCAGGATTAAAGAGATGAGAGATACTGCAGTGAAAGGCTTGAGGAGCCATTGGAAATGAGCCACGTGGTGTACAAGTCACTGTGTGAAATGCCAAAACTCTAGTACCCACCAGGTGGGCAAGACCAGTGTACCAGTGTCCTGTAAGGCTCCTCGGCTCTCTGCTCACTCTCATCTTGTGGTTTGTGAGTGGCTGCATGCTCTGGAATTCCAGGATGCTGATCAAGAGCCAAAAGTGCTAGGACTTTTTTGCCTCTTACAAACTGTCTATCTTTGGGCTAAATAATACTCATGACTTAGTATTTGAGGGGCAAACTTCATTAACTGGCTGGCATTAGAAGGTAGTTTCCAGAACTGTAGAAGGATTTGTACTTTCACATAGTAAAACTTGTAACCCTCTCTGTGTTTCCACAGAATATGCCTCTGTATAGCTGAGCGGGAGGTGGAAGAACCTTCTAGAAAGCATCCCTCATTTCACTGAGATCCAATGCCAAAAAGATCATTCCAAAGAAGGTAAAATGAACTTAATTTTTTCTTGTGCCCTCACATTTCTTCAAGAAAGTTTAGTCCTTGAAAAAGAATTAAAAGATTGTCACAATACTCTCCCGAGCAAAGAAGGTAGCAGAAGTATCATAACTAAAACAGTCATTTGCTCAGTATGCAACTTCTGTATTAAAAATAGTCAAAATGGTATTTCTGAAAGGTAATTGGATCAAATTACAAGGTTCACTTGTCCTAAAGAAATATTCAACCATTTTGTTGCTATGCTCATGCTATTCAACTGATTCATGAATTGCAACAATGCTGTTTTGTCCCTGACAATTTGAGGGCATTAAATTGCCTTACAACTTGGGATGTTTTCTAATTCCGTTCTGGGGAAACTGAATCAACAAGAAACTGAGAAGCAGATGGGAGTCACAAAGTAAGAAAGTCACCCCCTCATAAGAGATGGAGGCATGAGGCGGAGACTCAAGCCTGCATTGCAGCAGCTGCATTAGGACGTCAAGTGAGCTCTTCTATCAAGGTTGCCCCCCAGGTCCTCCTCTGCAGATCAGAGTCTCCATACTTGCCCTTTCTCCTTCCAGGGTTGTCCTGAAACACTGAGTGCCCCCTGAACTCTCAGAATGAGGGATGAGATGAACAGAGCTGAAAGCTACTGAGTGACAATGGAAGGATGGGTTAGAAAGCTATGCCCCACTCCCCACCTGGGGAAAAAGCACAGAGAAGACAGAATCAGGTGGAAAGAAAGAGTGGCAGGAGCTGAGGTGGAAGTACCAGGACTTGGAGATATTGTTCAGACTGCAAGTGGAGCAGAGCTCTGGCTGGGAAGTAACGAGGAGAGGCCAGTGGGCTGAAGTAGCAGCAGGAAAGTGGGGTGGAGAGCAGAATTCTAGAAGCCAAGGAAAGGACAAAAAGTAGATGAGCTTGTAGGATTTTTGGCTTCAAAGGGGCTGCGAGAAGAATGGGGAAGGGGTTCTGAACTTCATTCAAAGGGGCTGTAAGAGAAAGAAAGGGCAAGGGGTTCTGTCCTTCATTTATTCAAGCTATTGTTTTGAGCACCTCCTAAGGTGCTCAAGGCATCTTAGGAAACATTTACAAATGTTGGACTTGAGGAACTTAGGGAACATTTACAAATGTACTTAAACAAAAATTAAGTCATGAAATTTGCCTACAAATTGATGAATATGGAGATTATTATGTTTAGTGAAACTAGTGAGAGGGACAAGGGCAGATATAGAATGACTGCATTCATTTGTGGGATATAAATTCATATATATTATGAGACTAATATTCAGGACTAGACAAAACAGAATCCAGGAAGACTTGTCAAGGGTTGGAATCTACCACATATGTGTGGGAGGCAGAGGTTAGGTAAGATAGAGAAGGGACCGGTTTGCCAATTATAGTTGGAAAAGGTAATACGATGCTAGAACTGAGTATTGAAAGTAGACAAAGAGATAGGCATAATGGCCCTTCAGTGTATGTATTGCAAATCACAATGTAAAAGAAAAGGGAGAGAGATGAAAATGCCTGCCAGAGAGGCAGGCCGTGGGGGGCAACGAGGGAAATTGGGGACATCGTGCATGGTGGAGGAATGGGTGCTGCAACATTGTATGGCTGAAACCTAATCGTGAACAGCTTTGAAAATGTGTATCTCATGGTGCTATAAAATTATTTTTAAAAAACAAAGATTCTGTCTTTCTGAAGGTATTTCCAAAGTAGAGACAAGCATTAATGGAATAATGCAGTTTACTAGATTAAGTGGTATATGTTATTGGAAGAAACAAAATAGGAACGGATAATAAGGTATTTCTGAGTAAGAATGAAGTCAAATTCAAGTAGGGTGGTAGAGACACCGTTGTAGGCACTTTGAGCTAAGCTATGAAGTTAATGAAGCCTTATGTCTGTAGATTTCTGAATTGAAGCTAATGGCAATCAATGTGTTTCTTTGTCACCTCACCTAATAACTATCAAGTAGTTCTAGCACTATCCCTATCAGAGATCAACAAAAAAGAACAAATACCTCCAAAACAAAGTTTAGTAAAAGTTAAAGTGTCACAAATTAGTAAAGAAGTGAAGGTCACTTAAAAATTAACTTTGAAACAACTGTTAAATAAATAATTGGAAGAAAATAAATTTTGAGCCTACACTTAAATCCGGTAGAATTCAACTTTAATGTCACTTGAATCTGACCTTATGAAATTCACGCAATAGGAAAGAAGAAAACGTAGATATAGGTATTTCTTATTTCTTGGGAGAAAAGACTCCTTAATTTGAAGGCAAAGGAATTCTCAAGGAAGATCTGAATAAATTATATTACATGCAAAAAATAATAATCAACCAAGGAACAAGGAGTATTACCTATAACAAAGAAACAAAGAACAAGTATCAACAGACAAATAGGCCAAACAAAAACACATAGATCCTAATAGATTAGCAAACAAAGGATGTGAACAGAAAAATTATATGAGAAAATCCAAATGGTAAACACTCAACCTGATGAGTTATCAAAAAATTCCAATTAAAATAATAATGAGATAATAATGATCTTCTTCTACAATAACAGGAAGTGATAACTGTGGTGCATTGTCTGATTTTTTTTTCATACATTGCTAGGTGGAAGAATATTTCACCCATTTTCAGTGAACTGAGTTGGAAATAAACAAAATGGCAAACAAAGCACTTGAAAACACAGTAGAGGTTTCCACCATTATGAAAATATTTCTGCAAATTATATATGTCAGTTTTGGAAAACAGTATAAATTCATTAACATTATGTTTACAGTAGTTTTCTTAAGATATGGAAAATGTCATCAAAAAGTCAAACAAATTAAAATATGCAAATAAAGTATGCTTCTGCAAAGAGAAAAGCCTGGGATATGCCTCAAACTAATAGTGCTGGTTGTCTCTAGGGATTGTTAGTCAATTTTCTTATTCGCTTTATAGATTTTTGTTTTGGTAGAATTATTTAGGGGATAAAAAGGAAGCTGGGCAAGACTGAAGAAAATATGGGTCTTTGTTTCTCCTCAAGAGCAGCCCAGGACTGTAGGGTCCATTACTAGAGAAGGGACATTGAAAATTCTAGTCCAAGGCTTTAATCATACCTCGGTCTTTCTGGTCACCAGTTTCCATCCAGCAGAACACCCAGAGTTGCCACAGCAGAACACGATACTTTTGGAGCTCTTATGATTAATAATTGACCATTTGGAAGCCCTGTGAGGTACCGGCTTAAAGAGTCAGATATTTATTACGGAGATGTTCTATCACTTAGGAAATGACAAATGTTTCAGAGTCTGTGCCAGAAACAAGCAGCAAAAGCTAATGTCTACGTCTATTGTCCAGACCCCCTTTGAAGGACAGGGGACAAATTGTTTCCCACATCAGCATCAGTGTGTCACTGCTCCTGGTTCCTTTGCAGCCCACTAGGACAGAGAGGTGTGACCAGCATGCACACAAAAGCCACAGAACAGCACAGTCCCTTGTGGCTTTAGAAAGATGGTAGAAGTCAAGTGTAAAGGGAGAAAATACCGGAGCACAGAGAAGAGATGGAGCCTACACCCAGCCTGGTGCAGCAGCTTCTGGTCTAGCAGAAGCCTGCATTTATCTAGGCTATAGCAGGGCCTCCCTGAGTTATTTCTAGTTGGCTCCAATGTCACTACATTACAGTGTGACTATCTGCACTAACTCCCTAAATCCTACTGGATGGGATCTCCTATAAGGTTTCATGGAATCAGCTATAATAAACTCTTTGGGGACTCCTGCTCTTGTCCTCCAATCTCGCTGACAGGCTTTCATTGGACCATCAGAAGTTTAGACTTATCCAACACATGGAACAAAGAAAGGGAGTCAAACAGAGCAAGTCTAGCATCTAAGGGAAACAGCAGCGCTAGGTCTGGAATCAACTCTGAACCAATACATCTCTAGTTGAATTCCTGAGCCCCAGAAGCCTGTGAAATGTGTAGAAGTGGAAGAGGTAACTTTGGAAGAGGGTGCAGCTCACTCTTCAAGATGGCAACAAGCAGGCAGAATCCACTCTTCAAGATGGCAAAGAGCAGGCAGAATCCAGAGAAGACCCGCAGACCTGTCCTAAGAAGGAAGTGTGAACAATGAGATACCACTTTACACCACAGAGACTGGCACATATTCAAAAGAGTAAGAACAACAAGTGCTGGCGTGGATGTGGGGAAAAGGGGACACTCATCCATTGTTGGTGGGAATGCCGGCTGGTACAGCCTTTCTGGAAAACAATATGGACATTCCTCCAAAGACTAGAAATTGAACTCCCATTTGACCCAGCCATACCACTCCTGGGAATCTACTCTGGGAAACCAAAAATACGCAGCTGAAACACCATCCCTACTTTTATGTTCATAGCAGCATTATTCACAATAGCCAGAATCTGGAAGCAACCAGAGTGCCCGAAAATCGATGACTGGATAAAGAAGCTTTGGTACATCTACACAATGGAATACTATGCAGCTGTTAGGAAAAATGAAGTTATAAAATTTGCCTATAAATGGATGGACATGGAGAAGATTATGTTGAGCGAAATTAGCCAGAAGGAGAGAGACAGATACAGAATGACTGCATTTATCTGCATAACATAAATATATATGTACATATTAAGATACCAATATCCAAGGTCAAGTGAAACATATATCAGGAGGTCTTGTCAAAGGTGGAAATTATCACAAACGTGTGGGAGTCAGAGGCTAGGTAAGACAGAAAATGGAACAGTGTGCTAACAATTGTCGAGGGTACTAATGCCAACCTAGAACTGAGCATTAAATAGAGGCAAAAAGATACACATGACAACCCTTTAATGTATGTTCTGTAATCCATAGTCTGGAGGGGAAGGAAAAGAGAAAGAGAGAGAAACGGAAAGAAATAAAGAACCTGCCATGGAGCAGGGCTGGGGAGGGGGAGGGAACTGGGGACGTTGGTGGTGGGAGATGGGCACTGGTGGCGGCATGGGTGCTGGAACACTGTATGACCAAAACCCAAATATGAACTTTTTAATTGTATATCTTTGTAATTGTAAAAATAAAAAATTTTTAAAAAAGAAGAAGGAAGTGTGAGAAGAGAGCCAGAAAGGAAATGCCTCACAACGGTCTCCTCCTATGAAATCAGTCACTCTGCTCCGGTAGGTGCCCCGGATGAGGAAGTGGCAGGACTGCAAGCACCCGAGAATCTGTTGTTCCCCATAAACTGGAGCACCGTGCTCGAGGAGCAGCTCCACTCTATGTTACACTTAAAGGCCTGGCCTTCCGGAAGTATCTAGAACTGGCCGCCATCAGCCGACAAAGCAGGTATGTTCGGATGTTATGGGAACCACTTCTGTTGAGGCCCAAATTTAGTCACAAAGAAATATAGGTCCCGTAAGGGGCCATTTCTACAATGAGCTCCCCAACAGTTAATAAATAATGCTCAGCTCTCAAAATGCCTACTAACTACTGGCAACACGTTTACTGACACAAAGAAATGCAAGTACGAATCTCTGTCCCACTGCCCCCAGACTGTGTACCCAAAGCACTTGGTATGATTGCATTGGGGGGCTTTTAAACATTTGCAAGATTATCTCTCCTGATTCCTCATGGGTCCACACCCCACCATTCTTTCCAGAACCAAGTGATACTTGACATCTGTCACCTGAAGGCCAGTACAGAAGATGCTGTTAGTGTGACAAAGGCTGACATACTTGCAAGAAACCTTGAGAATGACAAGTAGAAATCCAAAGGGACTAAGTGAAATATCAGATACATCAGATCAGACATTTTTCACCCTCTTGAGAGGAACTCATAAATCAATGAGAAAATTCAGTTTTTTAAAGTGAGGGACCCTGTGGGGGGCATTTACTTAAGGCACTTAGCATGGACAGACCCTCTTGACGGGCACATGCATCCGAGAAAAATGCCATTTATATTGCCCAAAGCAACCTTCAGAGATTTGGGCTCCACCATACAAATGTCGTTTGTTAACATGCCAGGAAGAGGCAAGGGGAACAAGCAAAATATGAGGTAAAGAGAGATCCATCTAGGAAAATGACTGCAGAAAATCCTATAGAAATCCAATCTGGAAGCCAAGGGTGGATTCTGGGCTTGCATAGAGTCCTCTTGTCAGCTGGGTCTTTAAAAATGATGTTATAGGCAAACTGCATGAATACTAACACCTTGGCTGTAACTGCCAAGATCTGTCTTCCTCACCTGTCAGGCGAATTTCCTTAGCTCTCCTCAGTTTGTATCACTCTGGCTACACACCATAATCACCTAAGAGCTTACAAAAACATACCTGTGCTAGAAGTTTCTCGGTATTGGGTGGAATTAACACATTATCCTGCAATGCCAATTCTTGATTGCTATTCCCCCAAAATTGAAAGCAGGGCTTCAAAAGACACTTATATGCAAATGTTCATAGCATTATATTATTCACAATAATCAGTAGGTGAAACCAACCCAAATAGACATCACCAAGCAAATGGACAATAACCGGCAATGAGCATGTATATGAAGCTCTAATCATGTGAAAATACAGCTTGAAAATAATAAGTGAAATAAAGATACTAAAAGATGAATGTGTGATTCTACTTTTATGAAATAACTAGATAAGGCAAATACACAGAGACAGAAAACAGATACTACCAGTTTCTCCTTAAAGGGAGAATTAGATTCTTCCCTTTAAGGGAAGAATGGAGAACTACTATGGAATATATAGTTTCTATACCCACTGGGTATATAGGGGTATGGATAAAGAGTGAATTCTAGAAAGGGCAAGTGTCACTGTTTACACAACATGGTAGACATATTAAATATCACTTCACTTAAAACTGGCTAAACTGTTCAATGTTAATGTATATTTTATCAAAATAATTTCAATATATGTCATTTAAAAACTTAAGCACAAAGTTGTGTTTTGTTTGGGGCAACACCCAGAGGTACTCAGGGACTATTCCCATTTTGTTGCTCACTATAGCTCTGGTGTGGTACTATGTATGCAAAGCATGTGCCACAGCCCTTTAAGCTAACCCCAGGCACAGAAAATATAATAATAATGTGTGTATTCAAATCTCACTCAAGTGCCATTGAATTACAATCTCATGGTTGTGGTTCTCATGTGGTTGTTGTTGTTGCTGTTTTTAAATATTTGACCCCCCAGTGAGCCTTTAGCCCACCGATTCTTGCCTCAGAAGAGTGAATAAATATTAGTCACCTGCCTTGAAAGTCTTCAGCAATCAATATGCTGGGAGCTAGAAATGAGGCTCTTTCTTCACAAGACAGAGTCTAATTCTCCCTTTAAGGAGAAACTGGACCTTCTCGCCAAGGCTAAGGCTTCCAAAGACCGCTTCCAGGCTGTCTCCCACTGCTATCACTCCCATGTGGGGAACAGGTGCTACCTGTAAGGTACAGTGCAAGCACTTGCCCCAGCCTCGTCCCTGCTGCTGACCAGGACCTGGTGAGGAGACTCCAGCTGCCCTGTGGCGATGCCCTGGTGATGAGGAATGAAGCTTCCTACCAACAGCCTCATGAGTGAAAATCCTCCAGTCTTGGCCCAGCCCTGAGGAAACCAAGACAGTTCCTAGAACCTGCATCCGTTGCGTAAGTCATTCCTGGACCTCTGGTCCTTAGAACGCTGTGAAGCAGTAATACATTACTGCCTTCAGGTACCAACTTTGGGCTACCCCAATATTTGTGAAAGCCTGTATTCAAACACTGCAGTTGAATTACATTATCAAGATCCAAAGTGATCCTAATCTAATGACCGAACTGAACACCAAAGCTGGCTCTAGTCTTGACTTCAGCTCTTCCTCCTGGTATTTCTCTTTCTGCCTCACTCATTCAGCACCTACTGACAATCTTGTTGCCAGGACTGAGCCCTGAAGGTGGGCCCAGAGATAATTCCACCAAAGTATACTGCCTTAGTCCAGGCTTCTGCCCACAGTAACAGCCTCAAAGCACCAACAATTAAAAAAAATAGTCACCTTTCTGAATTGTGTCCTAGTTTGTGGCTACATGGTTGAAAACCCTGAAGTTAAAGTTGCTAGCAAACAAAGGACCTCTTTACAGTATCTCCCTAAGGAAGGCTGTGAAGAAAATCGACGTCAGCCAGCTTACCAAAGCACTTATTCTCTGTAGCATCTGGAATTGGGGCTCCTGTATGAAAACCATCTTGGCACTTGCCTTGCATGTTGCCAATCCAGGTTCCATTCCTGGGACTCCATGTGATCTCCAAACCCTACTGGAAGTAATCCTTGAGCACAGAGCCAGAAATAAATTATTAGCACTGCTGATGTGGTCAAAAAAGCAAAACTAGCTTGGCAGTCTACACCTCCCACTTGTGCGTCACAGTGAGACTGCCCTCGAAAGAGGAAGGACATGAAAGACCAGCAGAAGCTCTACCATTGGGAGGCGCTGCTCACCACTAATACAGAGGTTAATTTGTACAATACAATTACTTTGGCTGGTTGCTTATTGTGATAATTACATGTTCTGACATGTGTTGCATTTATTGTAAACCTGTTCTCACCAGTTTAGCATCTTTGACATTAAAAAAAATCAGTTGGGCCGAGCGATAGCCCAGCGAGTAGGGCATTTGCCTTGCACGCGGCCGGCCCATGCTGGCCCGGGTTCGATCCCCAGCATCCCAAATGGTCCCCCGAGCACCGCCAGGAGTGATTTCTGAGTGCTGAGTCAGGAGAAACCCCTGAGCATTGCTGGGTGTGACCCAAAAGCAAAAAAAAAAAAAAAAGAAAAGAAAAAAAATCAGTCATTTAGCATTGTCCTACAGAGGGGAGTTGAGAGAAAATCTAATCCAACACACAGAAACCTAATCCAACAATGACATCTAATCCAACACTGACGTCTAGCTCAACACTGGCATCAGACCAACACTGGCATCAGACCAACACTGCCATGTCATCCAATGCACTGACATCTGCTCTAACATGCTGACATCTAATCCAACACAATGACATCTAGTCCAATGCACTGACATTTAGTCCAACACTGCATCTAATCCAACACTGATACCTAATCCAGTACTGACTTTGAATCAAACACTGACATTTTTATTTATGTACTAAATGCACTGACATTTAGTACAAAGCTCACATCACAAATGAGTATCTTGAATTCTAGTGAAATAACGTTCTCACCCTCATAGATAAGAAATAAGCATATAACATTGGAGGAAGGGGAGTTGATAAGCTGAAGTTTGTGATGAGGGAGTCCAACTACACTTCCACTCCAGTCCCTTTGAACTTGCTCTTCCCTCTGCCTGAAACCATTATTCTGCTCCCTCCTGCTCCAGAGCTCACATCGCCTGTCCCAGAGCCTTCCCTGCCCCGCCAACATCAATGCGCCGTCCATCACTGCCCCCCCCCACTTCCCACTCTCTTTCCTCCCCAACCCTTTTCATGTGATATGCCCCTGGCTTGCCATCAGCTATAACGTAAACTCTTCATGACAGCTGATTTTTTAAAAAATCATTTGCTTGTTCACTCACTCATTAAAGACAATTCTCTTAACGGAATGAAGTTCTGAGGTTCCTGTCCATCATCAATTAACTTGCTTCAAAATTTCATAGGCTTATGGGCATAGCTCCCACCTTGTCATTCTTTCCCCTTGCAGTTCTGCCCACCAATAGCTTGGAAATCAGCTCTTGGGGCAAGAGGGCTGAGACTGCTCCTCGTGGAACCCCTCAGTGTGGTGTGACAATGTTCCAGACTTCTCAGGGGGCTGCCACCCAATGCCTGCCCAGGCGCTATGTGGCTCCCAGTGGCACAGAGGCCAGGATGCCTCTCCCAGCACACCAAGCTGGTCTCCCTCTCACACAAGGATACGTGCACTTTAGATCTGAGCGGAACCTGTTGACTGCCACCTGTAGGGGCCGTTATCCCACCTAGCCCAACTTGGGAGACAAGCTGAGAGCATTGTTAGGAAAGGCCGCTCTGCTACTGCACAGAATGAAAGGCTGTGTCCTTCCTCTGTCTGGTCAACAGGACACTCCAGTGTGCAGGATGTGGTTTCTCAAGGAACCACCTGTTCACCATTGTGAAGGGACTTGTCTGCCACCAGGAAATATTGACATGGAACCACTAAGCAGGGCAGAGACATGGAAATTGAAGACAAAATGGCCATGAAGGAGTTATAGGGAGTAGGGAAATGGGGTCTGGGGGCCTGAGTGATCTGAGCTAATAGGGCTCAAAACAAGCCTGGTGCCAGCAGGGCCTGACCTCTGCAGTCACCGTGCCCAGAGTTCCCAAGGTTTATAGAGAGAGAAATTGGGTTCAGAGATCATGTGCCTTGCCTGAGCAGTAACACAGGGTAAACCAGACATGCCCAATTTAATTTCAAAACTCCACTTATGTCTCTGACCACCAACTTAGCCTTGCATCTTAAATGTCCAAATGGTGTATTTGTGGGTATAACTCCATAAATTAAAGCTCAGATCTGGATAGCACAGGAGTTTCAGCTCACTACTGGGACTTGGGAATTTCTCATCCATCCTAAAAACAAACCAGCAGCTTCTTTCTGTGCTGAAGGAACTCCTGATTAGGTCTAAGAAGCAGAGAGAAGTCCAAAGGAGGGGAGCTGAGCTAGCCCTCTAAGAGCCCTCTAAGAGTTGGAAAGAGGGCCTGAGAGCATTACAGTAGGTAGTTAGTAGGGCACGGGGTTGCTCCTGGGTTCACAAGGAAACTAATGTTAGCCAGGAGTCCAGAGCCAAGAAGGTGAGCTGGTAGGTGGATTAGGGAGACAGCTGAAGCACAAATCTGCAGGGAACCAATCAGGAAGGCTGAGCAGTTCTGGGCACAGAGATCAAACAGCCTTGGGCTAGAAGACAGACGAATAGCAAAGCACAGTGCTGAAAGGAGTCAGTGCTCTGGGGACGGCAGCCCCTCACAGCACTTTTCCCAGCCTGGACTCCAGAGCCAGGAGAGCCTTTGAACACACTGCACCACGCCGCCCCATTTTCCAAGATGTGGTCCTAAAGGTGACTGTCCTCAAGTAGTCCCAGATTGCAGAGTAGCACCAGGACAGCGCACCCAGCCCTGATCCAGTGGAGCAAAATTCTCCACCAGTCAAGTCTGGATCCTGGCACACCAGGTCTGCTCAATTTCCAATGTTTAGAGAGAGCAGCTAAAGAAAAGTTTTCCATTTCAACTAGTGCTTTTCATAAGTGTTGGCCCCGATATAAAGGAGAGTCCACCAAGCTCACTGCCTTCCTTTGAAAGGAAATTACCACAAACGTGTGGGAGTCAGAGGTTAGGTAAGACAGAGAAGGGAACAATGTGCTAATAATTGTCGAAAGGGCTAATAACAACCTAGAACTGAACATTAGATGCAGGGAAAAGATACATATGATAAACTCTAAGTGTATGTATTACAGTCCACAATATTTAAGAGAAGGAAGAGAGAAAGCGGGGGAGGGAGGGAGAAAGAGAGAAAAGAGGTAAAGAACCTGCCATAGAGGCAGGCTATGGGAGGGGGAGGGAATGGGGGACATTGATGGCGGGAAGTGGGCACTGGTGGAGGGATGGGTGCTGGAACACTGTGTGACTGAAACCCCCAAACATGAACAACTTTGTAATTGTATATCTCATGGTGGTATAATAAAATGTTAATTTTAAAAAAAAAGGATCTGGCACAAAAAACAGTGGCGACTAAACTGAGAACTCAACTCGGTGATGAAGGTAATTTACACAATGCTGCCAGTTCCTCTCATCACTAACTGGTAATGGTGGGTAACCAGGGCTTTGTAATGGTTCTGCTCCAGCTCCTGGACTTAATTCCTTGCTTTAGCTTAACCAATGCAGCATGTCCACTCATCTCCCTAAGAGACAGACCCCTTGGAAGCTGGAGCCTCAAGAGCTCCCCTGCTTGGAAACAGTCTATGTAACCTTGACTCAGAAACTCCTCAGCATCTTCCCGCCCCATTGTTCCCCTAAATCAATAGGTCTCCGTTCCTTGAAAGCCAAGTAGATTTGCTCATTTGTGAATCAGAAGAGAAAGATTGTCTGGCCAACATCTCTTAGGGAGAAGTTTCTCTTCCTTTTGGTAAGGAGCAGCTGGTATGTTCCTGTAAATCTGGTGACTAACAAGGCTGAAACTTCATGGGCTGAATCTGTCAGGGAGAAGAAAGGCTGTCTGAATTATTTCAAAGGGAGGGACGATTCCTCCACAGTCCTTGGTCGCTAATCCCACTCTATCACCTGCGATGATTTCCTCAGACTGCCAATGTCCCATGGCAGATTTAAAGCAGGTCCAAGAAACTCCATCTGAGAGATTTCTCCTGCATCTCTTATGGGCTGGGTCTTGTCAGAATGGGAACGGGGAAATGCCATCTATTCTGAGACCCCTCCTTGGAGAGATGTCAGCCTCATTTGTGACAAGGCCACTTTGTCATCTCACAGAGAAACAGAGAAATCACCCACCTCCCCCCCAAAGCTGACTGCCTCGAGAGAAACTGCTTCCACTCTTCTGCTTCAAGCCTTTGCTACCTGTCAGCCTCTATCTCTGTGGGGGCTGCAGACTCCGGCAATCAGATGTGCAGTAGGAAATGCTGTCTGGAGTGCAGATGGGTTCAGAAAGGGCGGGGAGTCAAACAGGGAAAGAATGGAGGGATTGGGTTTCTCCACGACCCTTGTGTGCTGACTGAGTAGCCTGGGACAGTGCTCTCATAGTGGGGGCATGAACCCTATGGAACAAGGTGAAAAGTACGGGCACTCTTCCCAACAAGAGTGCCCCTAAGTTCTACACACACACACACACACACACACACACACACACACACACACACACACACACTCAACCTTTCTCTCACCTCAGACCTGCCTATGCAGCATCTTCATAAGTGTCCGGAATCTGTGCAAAGACAGAGTTGACTTTTCAGCACTAAAGAAGAAAGAAGTGGGTTTATTGAGAAAGATGCCTGGGAGAGAAGTCCAGGTTTACTGCTTCCAATATTTAACTGCTGTGGGCAGGAAATTCACATAGTCTCCAGTCACTCCAACTGAAAAAATGAGGCTGATAACAGTGAAAACGTGAGATATAAGCTGCAGGACTGTAATGTGCTGGGCAGGTGGGCAGGCAGGGCATGGGGTGGGGCGGAGGGTGGGGAGGGAGTATGGAAACACTGTTGGAGGGAAGTTGACACTGGAGGTGGGATTGGTGTTGGAATAGTCACTTGAATCACTTGCCTTCCTGTTGTTCATCAATTTGCCTGAGCAGGCATCAGTAACATCTCCATACTTCCTGTTGAGTGCTGGAGTAGCCCAAGGGCATCTGCTCGAACCAGGAACATGAAGAGGCTCAAACCATTCATTCAGTTCATGAAAATGAGGTCTATAATTGTTACTGGATTTTGGCATATCAAATACAACACGGGTAGCTTGTCAGGCTCTGCCGGTTGGAATATTATATGCCTAAAACTCAACTATAAATAACTTTGCAAATCATGGTTCTTCAATGAAATTTAAAATTTAATTTTAAAAATGGAGGTTGATAAGCAACTTCTTTGAATTGTGCTGTGGGGGTTGGGAGGAATTCTCTCTCCATCCCACTTCCCATTGTGTCCTTGAAAGATTTGGAAATCTCCACATTAGAGAACAGAACAGGTCAGGTCCCTCCAAGGCTCACATTCTAGGATTCTAGGTCTATCCTAGCTGAGACAACCAAGAATGGCATATTCAGGAGTTTCACTAGGATCTTCTCGCCAAGTCTCTGGCCTCTACCCCAACAGACTGACATAGGGTTCACCTATGGGTCTGAGAGGTCACTGGTGAACCTGAGGGTCTGAGAGGTCACTGGCTCCAGCAGCATGCACCCAACCTAAGGTAAAAACTAAGTTGTGTGGACAATGCAAAGAAAAAAGAACCATTGGCTGGGGAGGGAGAGGCAGAAGGCCTAGCTCTCATTTCAAAGCCCTCCAATAGAGGAGCTGAGTCTTGCAAAGTTCCAGGGCACTGTGTGAATGCTGAGGCGAACAGCAGGCTGCTCCCGACCCATTCAGTATAACTGGTATTGTTCTGCTAACTTGCTAAATAGCTATAATTAAAACAGGGCTATTATCACTAATTATGATCTTCCCTTTTCTGATTGGCAGGTTGGGGCTTTTACCGAGTTTCAAAGAGCAGCTTTTCTGTATCTTACAGGAAGCAAAGTGGGATAGATGGGGCTGAATTGTTCTGACTTGGGAGCAAAGGGCAGGATGGCATTGTTGGGTATGACAAACTTTTATGTCCCTTGGGCGGGCTTCCTTGCCAGCTCATCCAGACACAACAGGCTGCTAGCTGTCTCCCTGATGCCTCTGTGTGCTGTGACAAGTGGAGGTTCTGGACTCTTTACAGTGACACGATGGGACAAGGGAGAATGGGTGAGGCTTCATGGATCACTGTATCACTGTCTTCCCGTTCATCATTGATTTACTCGAGCGGGCAACAGTAACATCTCCATATGACTTGTCTCATACAAGTAGAGCCCAAGGGTACCTGCTTGCTCCAGGAACATAAAGAGCCTCAAACCATTCCATCAGGTCATGGGAATGAGGTCTATAATTGTTACTGGTATCTGGCATATCAAATACGACATGGGTAGCTTGCCAGGCTCTGCTGTGCAGGTAGCATACTCTTGTAGTCATCTCAAAATCCAGCATTTATCGATGAACTGTGTGGCCGCAAGCGCCAAGTGAGCCGGGCTGTGATAGGCTGGTCTGCTGGGTGGAGTTCTGATGAGGGGGGAAGTCCAGATGTGGAAAATGGAGGTCCTCATGGAGTGGAGGGTTGTCTGGCTTGTTGTGAGGCTCTGCTGGGGTGGCAGGCCAGGGCTAGAACCTGCCATCCTTCCCGGTGCCTCATGAGCAGCTGGGCACAGTGAGAGCCAGTAGCAGGCTGGTTTTATGGATAAGAATGGTAAAGGAGAATGGGTAAAATTCTGCCTGACTCCTCAAGGTTCTGCTGAAATGTCACTTCCTCTATGAAAATCATCCTAATTCATCACCTTCCCATGCCCTTCTCACCTTCTCCACATCAAAATGATCCACTTTCATCATTATCACATGATTATCAGCAGCATCACAAAATCAAAATAAAGATCATTTGTATTCGCATAAAATCAGAAGAAGCAACAACCCAAGATTCCTCAGTATGGTAAGTCTGGGAAGGGAGCAGGTAGGCTGACCCTCAGCTCTTTAGCATCTGGCAAAGACCCCCAGTGGTCCTGCATACCCAATGCAATTTGTCCATCTGCAGACATGTACTGTGTAGGAAACTGTCTAAATAAACATATTCATTTTCAAGTTTTCTACAAAATGCAAAAGGCTGTGGAGTTATTAAGTCTGAGTGCCTTGGTGTCCGTTCTCAGCAAGCTGTGGCTGTCAGACTTAAGAGGTACTAAGATGAGGAAAATAAAGGCAGATGGGAGGAAACCAAAGAACACTTTTCCAAACAGGTCATTACCCAAAAAGGGAACAATATGCATAAACAAAATATGATGCCTTGACATAAACTGAAACCTCACTGATTTGTAAGAACTAGATAGTGCTGCGTAGACTGCTTGTTACTGGTCAGGAACGAGATGGTGGAGGGGGCTTTAAGGGCTGCTTATGTTCCTATAATATTGGATTTTTCTGATACAATGTATGATACCCAGCCGAAAGAGAAAGTGAGGCAGAACTTGAATAATGCATGGAGCATGTGAAGTTCAAGTTTAACACTATCATTTGCTGAATCTGGAGAGTTTACCTAGTATCCAAATAGTTTTCTTTGGTCATAAATGGAAAAACAAATAATTGTATTGCTTATATTTCACAGGGCAATTTTTTCTCAAAAAAAAAAGCATTGGGTTCCTCTGTGCACCATCAGGGAATGATTTCTGAGCACACAGCCAGGAGTAACACCTGAGTATCACCACCTGTGGCCCAAACACAAAACAAACAAACAAACAAAACCAAGATACCCAAATGACTAAAATGCACACAACTGTGCCTTACTTTCCCATTAGAAAGGGCAACCTCATGGGCTGCCCTTGCCCCCATCCTTCCCTTTGTCCACTCCCACCAGGTAAATTCTGGTCTACATTACCATTGAGGTCTGTTCGGTCATGCTAGGACAGCTTTGCTTGAAACTTCCCAAGTTCCCTCCCCAACACCAGTCCTTGGAGCTCTCCACAAGTACTCCTCAGTGTACCATGATGCTGTCCTGAGGACGTAGCTGAGTGTTCTCTACCACAGTCCCTCCCCAGTGCAACACTGCACCAGGCACACAAAGATGCTAATGTCTCCTGAGAGAGGAATACAGATGAATACAGTCCCACGCCCAATGGGGACAAAATGAAGGCTCACATGTCCTCACTCCTTGAAAAGTAAGACGGAAGTTTGAAGCCAGTTCATTGCATTGGAGCCTGTTGACCAAGAACAGTTTACAGGTGTGGTTCCCTGGGTCTTTCCTCTGTAGTCTCATGCCTTGTGCTATCCTTCCCACTGAGACTAGGTGTTAAAAAAATACAAAGATGAAACTCACAACTCAGATTCATGATGTCATCCATGTTTGGTTTCCTCCTAGGAGGGAAAGAGCGGAAGGGGAATCCTGAGGCACACAGTTATCTTCTGTGGCCTGAAGGCAAAAGTAATTCACCCTTATGTATGTCCTAAAGAAATGGGACGGTTCGAGGGAGGCAGAGCTACTTGAGGAACAGCGACCTGCTTTTCACTTTCAAGCGGCTCATGCTGGAAAAGCTGATAACCACTCTAGGTCCTGCTCTATTGCCAATTCAGGATAATTATATCTAACGTGTAGGGCTGTTTTGCTCATTAGCTAAAATGACACAGGAAAGCACTAAGTTCAATACTTTCTGGAATAGACACAATAGATGTCAGTTTTCAATTTATTTTCAACCTTGCCATAGCTTACACAGTAAAGATGAGAGGAAAGAAACTCAAAGAGGAGCATTTCTCGTGGAAATCTGAAATCAGGAACATCTTACTTAGCACTTTGACACCTCTCTGCACATTTCTCTTAGTGCCTCCCTGAGTGATTTATTATTGCTGTTCTGTCTAGTGCTTCTCAGTTTTTATTAGGAATACAATTTCACTGGTATAAAAAGATTTTAGGTATCCTGTTTGTTATCTAACAAAATGCCACCAAAATGTAATGGTTTAAACAACCACTTAAACACCACTTTATTACGTTTCATGAATTCTGTGGTTCAGAATCTGAACAAGAAGCCGGTGTGCATCTGACAAAGAAAGCCAGGTCCTGGGTACAAAACAGGGTAAATTCCTGCCACCAGTTCAGCAATCTGTAAGCACTTGACAAGAGAAGAGAGGCTCTGCCTGCTGGTGGAGGTCTGTCCAGGCCCAGCATCAGTCACCAGTTAACAGACCACGAGGAATAATGGAACTCAGCCGTGTCAGCAGAGGATGATAATTTAAGGACATTCCCCAACAACATCTGACCTTTGTAGTCTGCCTGGAGAAGATTACAGAAGATGATAGAACCACAACAACATCAATGTCTATGATCGAAAATGACATTTGAACAGACAATCAATAAACTTGAGGAATGTATGAAAAATAAAAGTAAAGTTGTGAAGAATATAGTAGCAAGTCTCAGCAGCAGAATGGGTGAAGCTGAAAATTAAAACTTTATTATAGAGTAAACAGCTCCAGAAAGAAATGAGACAATGAAAACAGAATAAGAAAAAAGTAAGAGAATACAAGGGATTTTTTTTTTGACACTATGTGAAGGAACCACCTCAGAATCAGAATTTCAAGACAAGAATTTCAGCAGAATGAAGGGAGAGGGGAGAAAAATAGCTTAGCTAAAAATAATAATAATAGGTGAGAACTTTCCCAATCTGAGGGAGGAAAACAGGAGCAATGACCCAAAAGAGCCAAAGAGTGTTACCACAGTAAAACCAAACAGAACATCACTAAGACCTATTGTAATAAAAATGCGAAGAACCAGAGACAAACAAAAGATAACATAAAGCAGCAAAAGAGACTAAAAGGCTTCACATACAAGGGGAAAAAACACCTCGACAGATTTCTCTAATGAAGCTCTACATGAAAGAAGAGAATGAAATGAAATTACAAAATATTGAATGAAAAGAAACTCCAGTCAATAATGCTCTATCCAGCAAGGTTATCACTCAGAGTTGAAGGAAAGATAACAAACATTCTCAACTAGCAGCTGGGAACATACTTAGAGTATATACTGACTCTGACAGGGTCACTAAATGGCCTCAGATAAAAAGCTAAGACCAAATTGCACAAGTAGTCAAGCTCCTCAAAAAAGACTTAGCACCAATAATATTTTCATATTATTTTCAATAATCTATTAGTGTCAAAAATTTGTCTAAATTGGTCAAATTATTGACATAGTGATCAGTCTAATGGACTGATCATCCATTAGACTTTTATTAGAATCACTAATAAAATGCATAGAGTGGCTATATGGGTAATGAAACACAATCTAACTGTCTGCTGTTTACATCAGATACACTGAAGCACTTATGATAAGCACAAACTCAGAGTAAATGGAAAGAGTCATACAGGCAAAATAATAGACCAAAATAATAGGGATAATCATACTTGTATCAGACAAAATAGCATTCAAGCTAAATAAAATAATAAGAGATAGATGTACACTGCACAGTGATTATGGGGTCAATAGGTCCTCAATATACATGCAACAAAGAAAGGGGCAGCAGAAATTATAAAGAAACTGCTAACAGACCTGAAAAGATGCATTAATGACATTCAAGAGAGTTTGAGGGCCTTTTGGGTAGATGCCAATAAGTGAAATTGCTGGGTCATATGGGAGGTCAATGACTAGTCTTTTGAGAAGTGCTTTCCCCAAATGCTGGACCAAAGACATTCTCAACAGAGTGAATGAGAGAGATGTTTTATCCATACTCCTGCCAACATTAGTTGTTCTAATCTTTGGAATGTGTCCACTTTCCTGGTGTGAGGGATATCTCACTGTCATCTTGATTTGCATTTTCCTGATGATGAGTGATGCTGAGATATTTTTCATATACCTTTTGACCATCTATATGTCTTATTCTTTGAGGAAGTTTCTGTTCATTTCTTCTCTATTTTTTTTTATGGAGTTGGTTGTTTTCTTCTTGTTACTAGTGCTGTATGTATCTTGAATACTAATCCTTTGTCAGATTAACAGTGAACAAATACTTTCTCTCAGTCTGGGAGTGTCTTTCTAACACCATGTAAAAATCAAATCAAAATGGATTAAGGGCCATGGGGCAACCAGCCATAGCATGAAGAGCCTCACACGTTGCTGGGGAAGCTGGAACTCAGCTCGTCCCAGGCCCAGCTGACCATGGGGCTCCCAGAGGACAGATGGGTTTTGGGAGTGGGCCCATCACCTCTGGGGGTCCCGGAAGCAGCTGGCTGAGACTCGCCCACCACACTAGCCGCCACCTTCGCTGTCCGGATGCTGCAACATAATCGGCCCACCCGGGAGACTCAAGACCACATTAACTGAGCAAAACGAGTTCGTGCCCAGGTAGGCAGCTCCCAGAAGCGGGAATCACAGGGAATTTGTCAGATGGAGCTGGGGCTGGCCCTTCCCCCCTCCATTTTGGCCGAGCCTGGTGGCCCCGCCCAGGAGCTGCCCTTGGGCGACCAGCCATAGCATGAAGAGCCTCACACATGGCTGGGGAAGCTGGAACTCAGCTTCGCCCCAAGCCCAGCTGACCATGGGGCTCCCAGGAGGACAGATGGGTTTTTTGGGAGTGGGCCCATCACCTCTTGGGGGTCCTGGAAGCAGCCAGATGAGACTCGCCCACCACACTAGCCACCACCTTTGCTGTACAGATGCTGACCATGAGGCCCCTAAGTTGTGCGGCCACGCGGTCCATCAAACTAGTGGAAACAGTTATGTCCTTTAATGTACTGCATTCTATGGTATGTGGGAAAGTTAGGGGAGGGAGAGATAGAGAGGAGAGAAAAGACATACAATACCCACCAAGTAGTTGAGGTGTGGGAGGGGGAGGGAGGTGGGGACACTGGTGATGGGAGATGGGTTCGGGTAGAGGGATGAGTGTTGGAACACTATAGAACCATAACTCTACATGAGCATCTTGCAATTGTATGTCTAAAAGTGGTGTAATAAAATTTAAAAAAAAAAAAAAACAAAAAAAAATTTTTAAAATTGATTTAAGGACTTTTATATCAAGCTGGAATCCATAAATTACATTAAGAAAATATTAATATAACCCTTCATAACATTGAGTGTAGAGACATCATCAATGATTCAATGCCGCTAACCAATCAAACTGAATCAAGGATAAACACAGAGAATTATATCAATCTAAGAAAACTCTTCACTACAAAATACACAAACACCCAAAATGAAAGAATTTTATTCACTTTTATTCAATATCATTTTAAATGTTCTTTCCACAGCAATAAGGCAAGAAAAATAAATAAGAGAATCCATGTTAGGAAAGAAGTTAAACTACCACTGTTTTCAGATGATGTAATAGTTGTGTAGAAAATCCTAAAGAATTCTTATTAATATCCAAAGCTCCTTAATGTTCCCACAAAGAGCTATTCCTTTGCATCCTGACTCTTAGGAAACTTTTGATTGATGTAAAAGAGGAATTTATCTGCAATTCTTTTTAAATATAAACACCATGATTTACAAAGTTGTTCATAATACAGTTGTTTCAGGTACTCAGTCTTTCAACACAAATCCCATCACTAGTGTGACCTTTTTTTCCGTCAATGTCCCTGGTTTCCCACTTACCCCACAAGTCTGCCCCTTTGCAGACACAAACAAATTTACTTTATATTTCTTTTTTTTTTCCTTTTTGGGTCACACCCAGCCATGCTCAGGGGGTTGCTCCTGGCTCCACCCTTAGGAATTACTCCTGGTGGTGCTCAGGATGCTCAGGGGATCATATGGGATACTGGGGATCAAACCCAGGTAAGCTGCATGCAAGGTAAATGCTTTACCTGCTATGCTATCACTCTGACCCCTACTTCATATTTCTTGTTACAACAAAATGCCAAACTGAATCATTAGAAATATATCACTAAAAGTCAATTTATGATGACTGTTGTATATCTCACAATGGTATTACTATAATCATTGTCTGAGAATTTACTGAAACATTGCTGGCAGGTGATGGTTGGGTATTCTGTATTATTATTTTCACTCATTGAGCTTGATAGGATTCTACACAACTTTCCCAACAAATTTGCTGTGCTCCTACTGGGCTATCAGCACAGTGGAATTTGAAGAAGGCGTTTCTCCAAGAGCAGTGGAGCTGGGCCATTAATATGTCAAAGGCTGTCAGATGTGATGGTAGCTGAGCCCATCCAGAAGAGATGGAATGCGCTCACCCTCATTCCAATAAAGTCTCAGAATTTTCACTCCAAAAAATTCATCTACCAATGGGACAATATGGTGGCTTGGCAGCTTGTTGAGCTTCAATTATGGAGTTGGGCCATGACCTCAGAGGTGATCATATGTGGCAGCTTCTGAGCCCATGTGGAAGGGAGTAAGTAAAATTTGCCCACCTCCATTCTGAGGGCCACAGTGTATTACAGCCTGAAGATTGATCTCCTGGGATGATTTGGTGACTTGACTGCTTGTTATGTCTGTATTTTATTTGTATCCAAATATTTGTAAAGAGAAAATTATATAAGAAATCCCACTGTAGACCAAGATACAAAGACAGTCCACAGAATGGGAAAGAATATTCACCCAATACCCATCTGATAAGGGGTTAATATCCAGGGTATATCAGGCACTGGTAGAACTTTACAAGAAGAAAACAAACAACCCTACCAAAAGTTGGGGAGAAGAAATGAACAGAAACTTCGACAAGGAAGAAATTCGAATGGCCAAAAGACATATAAGAAAATGCTCACCATCACTAATCATCAGAGAGATGCAACTCAAGACAACAATGAGATATCATCTCACACCACAGAGACTGGCAGATATCAAAAGAGCAAGAACAACAAGTGCTGGCGTGGATGCGGGGAAAAGGGGACTCTCATCCATTGTTGGTGGGGATGTCGACTGGTACAGCCTTTCTAGAAAACAATATGGACATTCCTCCAAAGACTAGAAATTGAGCTCCCATTTGATCCAGCCATACCACTCCTGGGAATATACCCTGGGAAGTCAAAAACACACAGCGAAAACTCCATCCTTACTTTTATTTTCATAGCAGCACTATTCACAATAGCCAGAATCTGGAAACAACCAGAGTTTCCGAGAACTGATAACTGGATAAAGAAACTTTGGTACATCTACACGATGGAATACTATGCAGCTGTTAGGAAAAATGAAGTTATGAATTTTGGCTATAAATGGATGGACATGGAGAGGATCATGTTGAATTAAATTAGCCAGAAGGAAAAGGACAGATATAGAATGACTGCATTTATTTGCATGACATATATATACATATATATGTATATATATATACATTTTATGATGACAATATCCAAGGTCAGGCAATACATGGATCAGGAGGCCTTGTCAAAGGTGGAAATTACCACAAACGTGTGGGAGTCAGAAGTTAGGTAAGACAGAGAAGAGAACAGTGTGCTAATAATTGTTGAATGTGCTAATACCAACCTAGAACTGAGTGTTAAACACAGGCAACAAGATACACATGATAACCTCTAAATTTATGTATTGCAATCCACAATGTGTAAGAGAAGAAAAAGAGAAAGAAAAGGAGAGAAAAGAGGTAAAGAACAGAACCTGCCATAGAGGCAGGCTATGAGAGGGGAGAGAATCGGGGACATTGGTGTAGGGAGATGGGCACTGGTGGAAGGATGGTTCTGGAACACTGTATGACTGAAACCCAAACATGAACATCTTTGTAATTGTATATCTAACAGTGGTATAATAAAATATTTTTTAAAAAATGAAATCTCACTGTAAAAAGCCAATAAAAGTAAGCCTCTGTGGTAGAATTCAACAGGGCAGCCCCTCCACATCAAGAGAGTTTGAAAACAACAGGATACTCATTAATTTGAGCTAACCCTCTCAAAAAGTTCTGTCTTTTCTACTCCATTAATTTTTATACTCAAATGGAATAAACTATTTCCAATGTAAACAATGGCTTTTCTACATAGAGAAATGAGAGAAGGAAGGGCCAAACGGCGAAATCTGTATGTATCAGACAGACAGACAGACAGACAGACAGACAGACAGACAGACAGACAGACAGACCATCATCCATAGTAAATAAGCAGGCAAGTGGCTAAGGACCCTCTGATGAAGCAGAATTGAGTCCTGGATGACCAAGCAGCCGTATTCCCTCTTTATATCTCAACTTCTTAACCTCTATCCACTAGTCAGGTACTGGATTCTGTTGCTGTGGAAATAAACTAATGAGAGGACGTAGTGCTTTACAAACACATTAGAGAGAAATAAACTTTACATTTTTTATTTGAAGCACCACAATTTATAAAGCTAATGAAGTTAAGTTTTGGATATAATGTCCCAGCACCAATTCCATCACCAGTGTCAACTTCCCTCCACCAGTGTTCCTAAGTTCCTTCCTGCCAACCCCCCACACCCCTACAGCCTGCCAATTATTTTTTTTTGCTTTTTTGGGTCACACCTGGCGATGCTCAGGGGTTTCTCCTGGCTCTGCACTCAGGAATTACTCCTAGCGGTGCTCGGGGGACCATATGGGATGCTGGGGATCAAACCTGGGCTGGTATGGGCCCACCACGCAAGGCAAAAGCCCTACCCACTGGACTATCGCTCTGGCCCCCAGCCCGCCAAATTTGTTGGTTGTAGTAGGATCTGACATTTTCAGTGTTACTGAGTCTGTGGTTTGGATATATAGCTATATCACTACCTCACATTACCTGACCCCTACTCCCCTGTGAGAAACCGCTTTTAAAATTATGGACTGGAAGAGATATACAGTTTGTAAAGAGCTTGACATGCATGTGGCAGATCCAGATTGAGTCTCCAGCACAACATATGGTCCCTGAGCATTAGCCAGGAGTGATTCCCGAACATCAAACCAGGAGTTAGGCCTTAATACCGCCAAGTGTGGCCCCCCCAAAGCAATGAAATAAAATAGAATAGAACATGAGCTGGTGAGAGAATGTAAGAGAAGATGCTTACTTTGCATCTGGAAGAGCCCAGTTCAATCCCTGTATCAAACATGCACCACTAGACACTCAGAAGCAGAGAGCAAGGAATACCCCTGAGCATTGCTGAGTATGGCTCCACACCTCAAATAATAAATACATGGAAAATATGCCCAGCCTAAGGTTTTTAATCCCCTATGTAATTATCCCTTGGCCATTTACACTTCCGTTGAGCACAAGCACCAAAAAGAGAGAAAACTACTCTACCTCTGTCTCAGACAGTCTTTCTGGCAATAACCATGCTCCACATATGCCCACACACTTTGCACTGTGATTATAAGTGTCCCCTGCAGGTGTGAAATTTCCCTGCTCCAATCCAATTGAAAGTCACTAGAATGAAGGAGATCACATCTTATATCACGTAACCTCTAATAGTAGCTAACCTAAGCAGTGTTTGAGTATGAAAGAAAATAAATTTCCAAAGTCAAACAAGTTTGAATCTGGGCTGGAAAGATAGCACAGCAGGTAGGAAGCTTGCCTTGCACATTACTGGCCTGGGGTGAATCCCTGGCATTCCATTTCATCTCTGAGCACTGCCAGCAGTGATTCTTGAGTTAAAATCCAGAAGTAGCATTGTCAGGTATGGCCCCAAAAAACAAAGCAAAAGAAAAAAAGTCTGGGTCTGATTCATTTGCTTCTCTTGATAAAAATCTAGATTTTTGTGCACTAGGTTTTCACAAACTCTATCTCTTGGAGTTTTGGCTATGAATAATCTGTAGGCCAGATATTTCTCATACATATTGGGATTTTCAAAACAAATACTAGGCCTGGGATAGGGCATAGAGTATATACATTTCAGCAAGAACCTGTCTTGAATAAGTGACAGATTTTGTCTATCTTCTAGGGAAAATAAACATTGTCATGTACTTGAATAAAATAAAACAGTTTAAAAAGTATTTTTCACATTGATTCTTTTTTTTAACTTATTCTCTGTGAGACGGGAAGAGTGGCTATCATAAGTCTTATGCATGTGATAAATCCAAATTAAAATGCTTTAAAAATTCTAAATTAAACCTGGATCTAAATCCTAAGATCTCCCAGGCATCAAACATTCGTTTGCCTTAATCCCACATTTTCAGAAACTTCACATGGGTCATATGCATGTTTAAGCATTAGATGAAGATCCCTAACTCAAAGCTCATTGCACATCTTGTCAGAGTAAAAAAATATTAAGAATGGAAATTTTAAGAAATAGACTGAAGTTTGCATCCTAGATCTGCCATCCTGGCTATGTGACTTCAGAAAGCTGATATCTTTGAAACTCAATTTCTCACCTGTTAAATGGGTAGATGATCCTTCTTCTGATGGATAAAGAATTAGGTAAAGCACAAATGAAAACAGTATTTATGAAGAAACATAATGGGTTTCCTATGAGTAATTATGAGGCTGGAATGAAAAAGAGGGGCTTTACTGCCCTAAAATGCCTACCTCCATATATCTGTCACATCAGGAAGTTGGAAGTGCTTCCTTTGGGAATCCTTTTTTATTTCTTCCAAGAATAGGGATTATGCTTAGTGTCATTCAGTAATACTTGCAGCTTTGCAGCAGATGTTTCAGCAGAGGTGGGCAGGAGAGAATCAGATATGTGAGCATAACACGAGACCTGCAGGGGATGCTGGGTGCCGACCCTTTCATAGAAACATGGGTAAAACAGTACAGCTCATAAGGCGCAATGAACACTTCTCTCCATTAGGAAGTTTCAGATCTAGTATTTCATCCATGCCTCCTAAGCGCTTGTCAAATCAGCAGGGTCAGATACCACAGAAATTGGAAATGGCCTTAGAGATCACTCTGCCACATCTCATTTTAAAATGACATGTCTGAGGTCCAAAGAGAAGATAGTTCCTGATTCTGATAACTATAAGAAGCCACCAAATTCTGATGATACCTGGGAACATGTATGTCCACCATCTCAGAAGGATACCAACTCCCCATCAACTCACACAGACTCAGGAGGACTGGTCAGTGAGGTCATGTTATGTCACAGGCAGAAGCTCTGAGAAGGACTAGAGAGTAACAGTGGGTTGGGAGAGGAATCAGACAACCCTCCTCCGTACAACACAAGATTCACATGCTTATTCTCCAACACATGTTCAATCTTGCGTCAACAGTGTCCTGCTTGATTTCCACCAATCCCACCTCACCTGGGCAGAGACTGTACACAGGCATACCTTCGATGCAGACTCTCCTACTCCATAGCTCCCCTGAACTGGCATGGAAAGAACAACTTCCCCTAATACACTGAAGCTGCCTTGGATTCCTCTGGCAACTGAAATATGTCCAGAAGTGCCAAAGTGCCAAAGGACCAGCTCCGAGTTGAGGCACTCAGAGCTCATTGGTACTAATTTCCTTGGGAGGAGAACACAAGAGGCTCAGAGAAGAGAAGCTCTGTATCCTGATTCCCTGGAGAGAAGATCTGAATCTCCTACAGCTCGGAACAGAGGAACAGCAGTTAACACACAGCGTTGACAAGCAACGTGACCAAGAAACCAAGTGTCTAAAGCACCCTAGAGCAGTGTTTCTCCGTCTTTTCCCAACCCTGACAAACTTCTTAAAGCATTCCTTCCTGTTGCCCCTGTCCTATTAGTTGGTCCCCTCATCCATTGGAATGGTCCCACAGAGGGCCATATGGCCTGGCTCCAGTCAAGAAACACTCCGTCAGAGAACGCTTTGCATATTCCCTTCATTGGTGGGACCTACTCTTCTGAATGGAGAGATACAGAATACCTGCTTCCTATGAATGAGATGCTGTTTTTTATTGTAGACAAAAGCCACAACTGTTGATCAATTCTAGAGTTGATTAGATAACAAAGATTCAATATTAAAATCAATAATTATTAAAAAATCTATTTTTTATGTGAAAATAATTTTTCCTGATCATGGGGTTAAGACCTTGTCTAAGAAGTCACTAAGCTGTTTGTTATTAGTTGAGCCTTCTATTATTGCTTCCACTTGAGTTTAGTAAGCCTCATTACATTCCCACTTAATTTGATGTACTCCTACTGGAATTTCAGTACTGAGGAATTAGAAGATGTATGTGGCCACACAGTCCAGAGACTTCCAGGATCTATGGGCCAGTGAGTTGACGTGGTCATGGCTTTAGGAGGTGGGCGTGGCTGCCAAGCTCCCAGAAGTACATTCTGACTCCAAGAAACACCATAGTTCTCACCCTGGGCACTGAGATACCTGAAATCATTCACATATTGGCATCTCTGCAGAGAATATTTATGAGGCTGTGGAGTTGAACCCTTGGCATGGCTGCAGTGGTGGGATGTGGGTGTGGCTACCTGGCCTCAGGGTGTGGCTTCAGGGTTACTCAGCCCAGCCACCTCCCCCAGTCTGACCCAGAGTTTGGAACTGTATATCTGTGAATTTTAGCTGGGATATTTAGATGGGAATTGTTAAAGCAGGGCCAGAGGGTGAGTCACAGGGCAGCAGCTGTGGCAGGTGGGCCACTAGATACCATTTTAAGTGCTCTGCTCATTTTATTCTCCCTATGTACTCATGTTGAGACATTACTGTCTCCATTTCCCTGGTGATAGCATTGAGGCTAAAGAAGCACAAGGCTGAGAACAGGAGAGATTAGTCACAAACATGCCCAATTTTGGACTTGAAACCAAGACCCTTGGCACCAGAGTCCCCTTCTGATGGCGCTCTACAAAACTGACAGAATTGGAAAACTTAGGGTGAGGGGCCATGAGACCCTCAGCTTCCCCAGCCCCCAAACTTCAGCCCTGAACACAAATCCTTTCTCCCAGATCTTTTTTACTTTTTGAAATTTTAAGGATGTTCTTCGGATAAGAAAAAAAATGACTCGTAGATCCTCAAAATGATCTAAACACCTCACCAGCCCATTTTTCACAGAAATCCCATTGAATTTTGAGCCCAAGGTTGCCACAATGAATCCCATCTTGCCGGAGCCAGTAAGCCTGGCTTTATGAAGTCCTCTACTCTTTCCCATCAGGGCTCAGTCACAATGATCTCCCCACCCCCTGATTTATAGCCCCATCTAGTTTGGCCACTCACGGGGGTGGGGGGTGCCCTGCTCACCCCCACAGCCTGACAGCTTTAGAGATTCTTCTCAGGTCATCGTTTCTGAATATTCCACCCCTCCCCTTCTCTGGCCCTGAAATTTCAGCTACTTTCCATTCAGAAAAAGATTGCTCCATTTATTCTCAGCTTCATGGTCCTTTTTACATTTATCTACTGCTCAGCCGCCTTCCCGATCAGGTATTTAAAGATAAGCCTGTCGGCTTCTGACGAGTGACCCTGCTCCTTTTCTCATTGCTTGGAGTTTCTTGCTGGCACACTCAATATCATTTTATATATTTTCAGGTTTCCAGCTCCTTTCATTACTCTTTCTCTCTTATCAAATGAGATAATGGTGTGAAAGGGCCTGGAAAACTATAAAGGAGTATATAAATATTACCTCTTTATTGTTGTTGTTGTTTTTCTAACTAATAACTTCCCAGTTCCTCTCCCTGTGGTGGAATGTGAACACTCACTGTCGTGAATCAGTCTCAGCTAGAAACATAATAAAGACCACGACAGAGTCTGTCCAGCTCTGCATTCTCTGGTTTACAAGGCAGCTGTCCAGGGTTCAAGACTGGCAGGTCTCAATATCATTAAACCTAGGATGAACTCATTTAAGTTATGGAGTGTCCAACGCAAATCACAATGGCACCTTTGACCTCCATCAAAGGGGGTTGGTTGCAGAGAAGGAAACAAATACATAGGAGACAGGCAAACACACAGGCTGCCAAAGCTTTAGGGTCCCCTGGGAAGCCATCAGTGGTCTCCCAGGCAGCCATTTATTCAATACAGTATCTCTCCCCACCTCCACTATACTCCCAACAGAGACATTAAGTACAGTTAGTAAAGCACATCAACATTCAATGACTACACGAAGAACAGAAGCTGGGGTATTCCATAAGTCAATCAGCAGACACATTTATGATATAAAGTCCTAACAGTTTCCTATTTTATTTCTGCCCATGTTGTCCTCTACATCTAAAAGATTCAAAGAAATCTTATTCTGTGTTTGTTTGGTGCATGTCTGCAATCAATAGATGTTTTTCATCTATTCTATTCTTTCCTGGATGCATCTTTTGCAAACCCTTTTTCTTCTAAGACCTAAACTATTTTGCTTAGGGGAATATTGCTTAGGAAAACCTTTAGATTTCTCACAATGGAATCTATCACTCCATGAGAAGGCAAGCAGCTCAAGAGTTCCTTTCTTGGGGGATTACAGGGGACTGGCCAAGCTAGTTTCAAATTCCAACTCTGTCATTGATAAGCAAAATGACCTTGACTATTTGCTATCTGTTCCTAAACTGGTCTCCAAGCAAAACCCAAGAATTCCGTTCAAAACCCTTAGCAGTGTCCATGGCACTGCTGCATCCAATAACTCTGTGGGACTAAGATCACTAATGAAAAATAAAAGGCTGTCAACCACTGCCAGCAGCTGAAACACTAATAACTTCCTGACTAAAATGGAAGTCATTTAAAATATGGATCAGGAGGTCTTTTCAAAAGTGGAATCTACTACAAGTGTCTGGGAGTCGGAGGTTAGGTGGGACAGAGAAGGGAATTGTGTGCTAACAATTGTTGTAAGTGATAATACCAGCCTAGAACTGAGTATTGAATATAGGCAAAACGATATACATGATAACCTCTAAATGAATGTATTGCAATCCACAGTGTGTAAGAGAAGGAAGAGAGAAAGAGAGAGAAAGAAGGAGAAAAGAGATAAAGAACTCGCCATAGAGGCAGGCTAGGGGAGAGGGGAGGGAATTGGGGACATGGTGGTGGGAAATGGGCACTGGTGGAGGGATGGGTGCTGAAACAATGTATGACTGAAACCCAGACATGAACATCCTTGTAATTATATATCTTACGGTGGTATAATAAAATATTTTTAAAAAATCACTGTCACTGTATCACTGTCTTCCCGTTCATCTTCGATTTGCTCGAGTGGGCACCAGTAACATCTCCATATGATCTGTCTCATGCAAGTAGAGCCCAAGGGAACCTGCTTGCTCCAAGAACATAAAGAGCCTCAAACCATTCCATCAGGTCATAGGAATGAGGTCTATAATTGTTACTGGTATCTGGCATATCAAATATGACATGGGTAGCTTGCCAGGCTCTGCTGTGCAGGTAGCATACTCTTGTAGTCATCTCAAAATCCAGCATTTATTGATGAACCGCGGTAGCTTGTGGCCCCGCAAGCCGGGCTGTGATAGGCTGGTCTGCTGGGTGGAGTTCTGACGAGGGGGAAGTCCGGATGTGGAAAATGGAGGTCCTCATGGAGTGGGGGGTCGTCTGGCTTGTTGTGAGGCTCTGCTGGGGTGGCGGGCCAGGGCTAGAAACTGCCATCCCTCCTGGGCACCTCATGAGCAGCTGGGCACAGTGAGAGCCAGTAGCAGCTCTGCCCCCATGTCTGTCTCTGGATCAGCATACCTGGGCCGGATTAAAAAAAAGACTGCAGCAGGGTGGATCTCGATGAGCCAGGCTGTGATAGGCTGGTCTGCTGGGTGGAGTTCTGACGAGGAGGAAGTTTGGATGTGGAAAATGGAGGTCCTCATGGAGTGGGGGTCATCTGGCTTGTTGTGAGGCTCTGGGCTGGGCTCGAACTGGTTTTGTTCTGTTAATCTAGTCGTGAGGTAGTATCCCAGCGTCCGGACAGCAAAGGTGGTGGCTAGTGTGGTGGGCGAGTCTCATCCGGCTGCTTCCGGGACCCCCCAGAGGTGATGGGCCCACTCCCAAAACCCATCCGTCCTCCTGGGAGCCCCATGGTCAGCTGGGCCTGGGGAAAGTGGAGCTCCAGGTTCCCCAGCCGGCGTTTCACTTTTTTTCTTCTTATTTCTTTTACGTCGGTTTTTCAAAATAGGATCCGAGCTGAGTCCTACCCAGAAGAAGGAGTAAAAGGCCCGAGAGCAAAAAGCCAAAAGCAAAAGGCCGAGGAACCAAAAGCCACAGGAGCCAAAAGCCAAAAGCTAAAAGGCCAAAACCCATTTTTAAAAAACTAATAAAATAAAATGGAAGTAATAGATCTGAGTATGTTTCTTAAGAATAAGATCAAGAAACCTAGAGACAATATGGGTATCTCCTGGCCAGTCCACCTCCTCACGGGACAGTGCCATCCCCTCCCTCTGTCTGGCTCCTGGTAGGAACCCAAGTAGGATTTGTTTCGTTGGGGGTAATGATATTGGACTCAAGGACGGCAGCAGGGCCAGGCCAATGCTGGGTGAGCTCTCAGCACAGCACAGGCCCACCTCTTATCCAGTGACTCCACTTCTCTGTGGCCCTGAGAAATGAGAAGTAACCCTTCTTTCCTAGTTGAGCGGTTGAAGGGTTATACGAGAAACAGAGGCAATGTCTTATGCAAAGAAATGAACATTAAATCATCCCCAGATCCACCCACTAGTGTCATCTCCTAAAACTACCACTAATGTATCTACCATCATCTAATTAGTGGGACAAGGGCAAGAAAGTAGACAGCATATCTTCTAGCGCATTTTCTTCTGCTGAAAAGAAAATGAAATTTTAAAACATCAGAGAGCTATAATGTTAGCTAATGTTTCATTCTTACTCTTAAGCACTTTTTTGTGGGAGTAATGCAGCATATTTTTTTGACTCTGGACTCCCTTTAAGTCTTTGCGTGTTTTTTTCCCTCAAGGGAGAAGACAAGGGGGCCTGGCAATGTTTGAGAAAGGCGATGCTGTAAATATATCACACACCACCAGCTCCTTTTTAAAGTGCACCTTTGGGGTCAATACTCCCTACAGAAAGTAGAATTTGTTTAACAATCAATGTGGACCATAAAATCCTAGTTTCAAAACCTCAATATGTCAAGTCATGTGCCTGGGCTCCTTTCTGAAGACCTAATATCAAGGTGCCATCATTAACCATAACACATTTTTGAATCAGGCCTTAAAACTTAATGTGTTTTTTATGCCTTCAGATAAGGCGGAATTTGGACTTGGCAAGTTAGAGCAGCACACATGAGGGCCACTGGTCGATCTGAATTCTCTAGGATGATTTAAAACCCTAATTAGCCCTGAAAGTTATTGCTCGGGAGAGCCTCCTCCTCAATGTTTTGCACTGAGAAAGGAGACAACCAGGGAAGGAAGAGTACATGGCAGCGAATTGTGATTCCATTAGAAAATCTTTCATTCATTCAAAAAGACAATGAGAGTGAGTGAACTTGGATGATCCTCTAAAAGGGAATGCCCTGTGGGCTGAAAGTGCAAGACGGAGAGCGGCAAGGCAGAGAAACAAAACCTGAGTGGGAGCAGGAACTACACCCTCAAGACTCTCCTGGCTGGGGCTGCCAGCCTGTTTACACCATGGTCTGCCTCCTGTACCACATTTCTACAATCTCCAGGAGACAGATTAGATTCTGTGGCAAAGAAGTCATGCATTTGTAAGGAGTGTTACTCAACTGGCCAGGTTTCCTCTTTGTTTGTGGAAGGGTTGAGCCCATGTATAAGCTGTACTCAGAGCACATTCCTGGCTATGTACTCAGGGATCACTCTTGGCGGTGTTCAAGAGACCATATGGGGAGCCAGGAATCAAACCCAGATTGACTGCATACAAGACAAGCATCCAAATCTATCTACTGTACTATTGTTCTGGCCCCAAGGTTTGCAGTTTAAGAGTCCTTCCAGGGACTGGATCTAGGAGGTTCCTCACACTGTCAATTCCTTGAGTAAGCTGGCCAATTGCCATCCAGGTGGTGAACTTTCCGTTGGTTTTGGTTTTGCCCTTTGGGCATTTAAAAGAATGATGTGGGAGTAAGGACTCCTCAGAATCCTCAAGGACTCCAGACAAAGAAGGGAGTATGGTCACGGAGTTCCAGTTTATCTCCCTTTGTATACTTCCATGTCTTCTCAGGCTTTGTGGCAAGGCCAGAAAATGAGCGTACAGCTCTGTCTACTGCAAACTGAGAGATGTTTACTAACTCCCTGTCTCCAGATTGCCCCCCAAATTGCCCCCACATGGGAGAGTGGAAGTAGTAGCCAGATGACAAGAAGCACAGAAATTGCTGGAGAGAAACAGTTAGACAAGATGTGAGTGACAACCGTGGAAAGGTGGGTAAACGCCAAGGAGCATCACCGGTTGGAAAAAGATGGGAAAGGAACCCTGAAAGTTGAGGCAGCTTGACCAAACCTCAAGCAACGGGAGATGCAGAAATATGGTGGGCTCAGCCAGACTTCATCACCTCACAACTGAGTTCCAAAGTGCCAAAAATTTCAAGTATGCCAGGTGTTTTTTCTTTTTCTGAAAACTCTTGGCCTTCTCAGAGTCAGGGTGGGTGACTTCCCCACCCCCTGTACTTCTAGTCACACCCATGCTCCAATACCACCATGTACGTTCACTGCCAGTTCAATATTCTGTATTTTCTGCAGTGTGAAGCCGCAATCACAGCCACACGACATCTCCTAACTCTATGATACTAACATCCCAGTAGGAACACACCAGATTTGATGAGAATGTAATGTAGAAAACCAACTTAGACCAATAACAAAAACATTAACACAGAAGGTTCAACTAGCAACAACAGCTTAGTGAACTCCCAGACAAGGACTTAATGTCCCCATGGTGAGATATAATTTTCACAAATTGTCTTCTACTAAAGTAATTTTTGATCATTTCCATTAGCCATTTAGTGGTAAAAAGCAATACAAAATAAATCGTTTTGGGTCTTTTATAGGGGCAGGCTTGAGGGGTGGTTGTAGAAATGGGATAATGGTGGTGAGCAGGTCACAGTGGTGGTGGGGTAGTATTAGGATACTGAATACCTGCAACAAATACATCATAAACAACTCTGTGTAACAGTGTTAAAATAAAGTGGAAATAAAAGGAAATTACAGGAAAAATAAACGCAGTAGGCTGACCCCTCCAGCCCCCAGGATGGGAAATACCCCAAGTCAGAGTCATCTGGACACAGTTATTAACATCTAGGTCCTAGATACACCCTGCACCCCCCTAGCTCTGTGGAGGACTACTAACAAAGGGACAGGGCAGTCCAGGTCCCATTTCCCAGCGACACAGTTTGAGTCCTGCCTGCAGGCATAATATAAAAGCCCAGCAAAAGGCCAGATGTTGCCTCTAAACTGAAAGGGAAAAAAGTTTCTTTCAATGTGGCGTGATGCGGTTAAGGCAGCATAGCCATCTCCTATATCTTTGATTAACCTCTATCTGGAGAGAAATGATTGGTGATTAAGAATGAGATGAGGTGACTAATTATATCAGGAATCTGCCTTTGCAGAAATCTCTTTCAGCACCAGAGGAAAAAAGCAGACAAAAAAACAATCATGGCTGTAATGGTGCCTTTTAAGGAGAATAATTAACCTGTAATAACAATTTTGGCCCCAGCTTAAGCCGTGTAAAATAATCCTTTTTCATTAACTTCAAGTTCAATTAGCATCAACAATAAGCATCCGTTTAGAATTCCCATGGCACGGAGAGCTCCCTGCGCTGTGGCTCCCACCGAAAGACCTTCACCCTCCTGTCTCGAGAGCTGTACATGCCCCAGAGTGAGAAACTTCCTGTGCCCAGTGCAAGTAAGGAAGCACCTGACCTACTGCCGAGGATACGATTCCTAAGTCACATGCTTTACAGCCTCTCATCTGTTGCAGTCCGAGCGAACACAGACATTGTACCAGATGGCAGAGAAACTTCCACAACTTTAGCAAGTCCATGCTGTGGCCCAAACACTCTCTAAGATTGTCCTAAATGAAAAAAGCCCCACCACAACCACCACACACATACACTTTTCAAAGTAGGATCTGGATACCAGAGAGAGAGAGAGAGAGAGAGAGAGAGAGAGAGAGAGAGAGAGAGAGACAGACAGACAGACAGATAGACAGAGAGAGAGACAGAGACAGACAGATAGACAGAGAAAGAGACAGAGACAGACAGACAGACAGACAGGCAGGCTGGCAGGCAGGCAGGCAGGCAGACAGACAGAGTACAGGGGTTACGGTTTGGGTCTTGCACACAGCTCGCCTTATTTGATCCCCAGCACCACATGGTTCCCCAGCATGCTAGGGCCAGTTCTGGAAGGTCCTGAGCACCTCCAGGGTAGCCTGTATCCCCAACACTGCAGGGCCCAAGCAAGCCCACATCCTTGGTCTTTACCCTGAATGACCAGCCTAGTTGACCAAGAATCACTGGTGAGGCCCCCCAAGTCTCCAGTACCAACTGGGTGACCCCTCAAAAAGAAAGAAAAAAAAGGACCGAGAGAATTGTGGAGCTTATAATGGACTCCTGCCCTTCCCATAACTCTCCCAAAGTGAAATATGGTTATATGGCAGGCACTGCCCCTCCGTCCTGCTGCAAAACCTCCATTTTCTTCAGCCACGGGGCAGCAATGTCCTTCCAGGACACTGACCTGGGCCCAGGAAATCTCTTCTCACTAATCCAGACCAACAGTACTCCAGTGGGGGTGTAGGGTTCCTCAGAGCTCACACCCACTATGCCAGTACCCAGGCTGCCTTGGCTCTACTGACAGAGCCGGGTGCAACCAAGCCAGTTGCCTTCCCATGCCTCCAGTCACTCATACAGCCTTGCCTTCTTCACTCGGTGGCCTCCTGGCAGCAGTTTAGTCATCTGGACACCAGAGGAAACACCCTCACAGCCTTTGAAAAGTTCTCTTCTCTTTCACAGAACAGAGGACAGATACTTGCCCCTTTTCAGCCGTATGCTAAGGACTCTGGGCACCACAACCGCCTGTCACCAACCTGAGGGAACTCAGTGGCAAGGCAGCGTGGCCATGAGCCCCACATTGCGTTTGTGCTGCTGAATTAAGCAACTTGGGGCCACATCAATCCTGATCCCCAGGGATGGAGGATGGAGGTCTCTTTCTGAAATAACTATTCTTCCTTGGGCCTTTGTTGAGGTCTCCTTTGACCTCAAGGAGAGAATAGTACAAATATTCTCAAGGGCTCGCCACAGGTCTGTGCTCAGGGCATGGCCCCTGCTGGTCTCGGTGTCTCTTTGTCTTAATGGCTGACCTCGCCTGCTCACTGACCCCAATCCTCATTGCTGCAGCTTGCAGCTGGAGTTCACAGGCACGGGCCACTTCCTCCTCTCATGCATGCATTGGATTTCAACACTACAACCAAGGGTTTCCTTGAAATATTTTTTCTCCCTTATAATAGGGAGGGGGGAGAAAGCATGGTTTGGAACAAAGGGGGAGATCTTTAGGCCTAGAAAACCTAATTCCACTTAGAGAAACCAAATCCCACTGTAGTCCCCTTACTGGTTATGTGATATGGGCAAGTCACACAATCCTGGCAGCCCCATTAGGGAACCAGATTTAATACCCATCCTCTGCAGGTATACAGACGAAGCCTGAGAATGTCTGCAAGTGCCTGGCACACACAAGCTCTTCAGCAAACGCCAGTCCCCGAGAGCCTCTCACCTCCAATCCTCCCTCCATTCTTTCCTTCTCTGAAGTCAAATCTGTTACTCTCTGTGCCAGGGGGTGTTTGAGACTGTCCCCATCAATTTATGGCAAATTCTTGGCTTTGAAGGGAAAGAAGACAAAGAATCTTTAGGCTTCTGAGAATCACACATGCTGTTTGTGCTCAGTTGAAGCACAAGTGACAGTTTATATCAGGAGAGAGACAGAGTTCAGCAGGTGAGAGGGTCCAATTTATCTGATCACATGATCTGCCCATAGGATCACCTCTTGTTAGGAATTAGTTTAACTTAAGAAAAGCTGCAAATCAAACAGCGGGGCTTCCCAGGGAATCACAGATTTAGTTCTTTAAACATTTCAGCCCATAAATATAAATGGTTGCTTTTCCCCTAGAGAAAACTTCCAGCCCTCTGATCTCTAAAGTATTGGAGAGGGGTGCCAAGAGAGTTGTCATAGCTCCTGGTGAACACTCCTCATCACCTTCATCTCTTCACTGACAATCTTTTGATCTGACAGCGATGGAGGTTATTGTGCCCCCTCCGTTTGTACAGTATTAGGGAAAGGAGACGGGTGTGTATCAGAGCAAAGAACAGAAGATAAGAATCACCAGGGATGCAGAAGGGAGATGGAAGAATTGCTTTTAATACAGTTGCATAATCCATAATTCAGCAAGCTTTTCAATTCTCTTATCTTCTAAAGAACATGAAATTAAGTTCTAAGCAAAGTGCATAATGTATGAGAAGTCTCTGTGCTGCGGATTCTCAAATCCCAGGCCCTGCCCTGACTTCTGACAAGGGTTCCAGCCTCACATTTCCAATTGCCTAAAGGCTGCTGCTGCTCCAGGCTGTTTCTCATCTCAACACTCTCTGTGCAGATGGAACCTAACTCTGAGCCCCAAATTTTTTCTACCATTCATCTTTCCTGGCTAAGGAACACCTATAATTCTAATCATGGCAGCCAGAAAGTTCTAGAAAAGTTTGAATTCCTCTCCCTTCTACCTCTGATGCCAAGGCCTACAAAGTTTTTCTGAAGTCATTCTTTCCTCTACCATCCCACTTTCTGAATCATCCCCTTCCTTAATCCCAGTCATGGAACTTTTCCCAATTTAGACTTTTCTTCCCTGAAGGTCATTCATATCAGAACTATTGATGCGAACAAGGTCTGGCTCTATGAAAGTTAAACACTCTTTCTGGCTCTCCTCTCAAGGCCTGATGCCTTCCTGCCCATCCAGTTGTACTTTCCATAAGATAAGCCTCTTCTCCAAAAGAGTGGTTCCAGAAGAACCTGGGTTCTGAGCAGATGTGCCTGAATACTTATTATTTTGGTTTTTTAGGGGGGTTTGACTTTGGGGGCACACCCAGCTGTGCTCAGGGTTTACTGCTGGCTCTGTGCTCAGAGATGATTTCTGGCAGGGCTTGAAAGACCATATGAGGTACAGGAGATTAAGTACAAGGCAAGAGCCCTATCCATTGTACATAGCCCCAGCATCTGATACTGATTATTTAACTAACTTGTTGGAGCACTTCTTGCTGCATGTGGCAATGTTCTCTGATCCCCGCATGGAATTTTCTGTCTTTGCACCAAACTATCCAAGCCCTAGTCATCCATTAGAATCCATCAAATCTCGGTTCTAGTAAGAGGTCTCTACTCAGCACCCCTACTTACCACTACATACCATTCTTTGCCTACATGATTCCTGGTCATTATGTTTGCACCCTCTTGTATTATTCCTAACAAGTGCGTAATGTGTATAGTGTTTTCAATCTTACAGAACACTATTTTAGGGAGAGTCTTATTTAAATCTTACAGAACACTATTTTAGGGAGAGTCTTATTTAAATCTTACAGAACACTATTTTAGAGAGAGTCACAACCCTATGAGGTTAGAATTATCCCTGCACTTCATAAAAATTCAAGAGAGTTTAAATGAAGATCATGAAGTTAATTGATTCTGGTGTCAAATACTGAATTCTCAACTTTGGCCTTTAGATTCCCTCTTCTGGTCTTTCTAATTAGACAATAAGTTCTTCAAAAATATGATACCAGATTTTGTAACTATAGATAGAAACCTGCTCATTTGCACTCACATTTATTGGGCTTTTCAAGAATCACTTTTAAAAAATTGAAGGTTTGTGGGGCCCCAAGCACTGAACAAGGTTGTCAGTGGACCATGTCTCTGCGTCACATTTTTATGTGATGACAATCTATGCTATTACTTTAACTGGTAGGGGTGAACATCAGAAACCCGGCCCATATAAGATGGCGAACTTGAAGAATATATGTGGTGAGTGTTGTGACTGTGCCACCAACCAGACGGTCTCCGTCTCCCTCCCTCTGCTCAGGCCACCGGCACCCTGAGACACAACTAGATTGAAATTAGGCCAATTTCCTCTAAGTGCTCAAATTAAAGGAAGAGTCTTTCACTTGAAATCAAAAGCTAGAAAAAAATGAAGCTGAATGAATATTGCATGTTTAAAGTCAAGAAAGGCAGAAAGCAAACCCCTTGTACTAAACAGTTCGCCACGTTGTGATTGCAAAGGAAAAATTCTTGAAGGAAATTAAGAGTGCTGCTTCAGTGATTACAAGAACGAAGAGAAATCAAAAGCAGTGTGAGCTTGATGTGGAGAAATTCTTAGTGCTCTGGACAGAAGATGAAGCCAATCACCTTCCTTTAACTTAGAGTCTAATCCAGAACAATGTTGGGTCCTGAAATTCCATGGAAAGAACCATTTTCATATCATTAAAGTACAAAGTAAAGCAGCAAATATTTACTGGAGAAGCTGCAATAAGCTCTTCCAAAGAGACACTTAAGTTCATTAATTAATGTGACTATACTATGCAAGAGAATTTACGTGTAGATGAAACTAACTTCTATCAAAAGAAGTCATCTAAGATCTTCACAGATAGAACAAGTCAGTGCCTGTTTTCAAAGATTCAAAGGACAATTGAAGCCTCTTGGTAGGGTCTAGTGAAGCTGGTGATTAAGATGAAGTCAGCGCTCACCTGCCATTCCAATGACATTCTGGTGTCCATGGAACCTGATCTAGAAAACCTGATCTTTCCCCTATAAGTTTCATCAGTAAATACTTGAGATGAGAGCCTGATAGTATACCACCTACACGGCAGAGCCTGGCAAGCTACCCGTGTTTTATTTGTTATGTCAAAAACTAGTAACAATTATGGACCTCAATTCCATGACCTGAAGAATGGTTTGAGGCTCTCTCTTCACTGTCCCTGGAGCAAGCAGATGCCCTTGGGCTACACTTGCTTGTGACAGGACGTATGGAGATGTTACTGGTGCCCACTCGAGCAAATCGATGAACTACGGGAAGACAGTGATACAGTGATATGGAACCTTACAGAGCAGAGGAATGGAGCAGTGTCCATGGAACCATTCCAATGCCATTTCTGTGTCCATGGAACCTTAATAGTTGTACAAAATATACCTATAGCCTCTCCTCCAACAGAGAAGGAACAAAGCATGGATGATAACACCTATTTATAAAATTATTTAAAGAACATTTTGAGCCCACGGTTGAGAATACTGCTCAGGAAAGAAAGAAACTTTCCACCACTCTTCCTCTTTGTCAATGTACCTTCTCATCCAAGAACTCTTACGCAGATGGGCAAGGAGCTACTGCCAAATACACGATGTGAACTCGACATCCTTTCTATCACTCCAGGATCTTGGAATCACTTCAACTTTCAAGCCTTCTTTAAGAAAGACATTTCCTAAGACCATAGCTGCCATATATAGTCACACTTTATGGATCTGGAAGAAGTCCACTGACAACCTTCTAGAAGACTCACTATTATACATGTCATAAAAATCATTGTGGTTCATGATAGGAATTAAAAAATATTAAAATTAACAAGAGTTTGGAAGAAGTTTATTCCAACAGAAGAAATAACTGCAGATGTGGAAGTGGAATTAGAACTACAAATGCAATTAACAGCATGAAGATGTGACTGAATTTCTTCTATCTCACTTAAAGCCAAAATAGATAAGGAGTCACTTCTTTGTAGATAAGCAAAGAAAGCAGTTTCTTGAGAATCAGTTCCTGGTGAAGATTCATGCGCATTGTTGAAATGACAGCAAAGGATATAGAGTCTGACAAATGCCTATCTGTTAAAGGATAGACTCCAATTTTAAGAGACGTTCTACTGTGGGACTAGCCTATCACATGCTACAGAGAATTTTTTGTTAAGAGTCATCAGTGTATGTGCCAGAGCAAAAGTACAGGAAGGAGGGCACTTACCTTGCAAGTAACTGACCTGGGTTGTCTCCCCAAATGGTCCCCCAAACCCTGCCAGAAGTGATTCTGAGCACAGAGTCAGGAATAAACCCTGACCATTGCCAAGTGTGTGTCTTCCACAACCAAAGAAAAAAAATTAAACAGTGTAACAAACTTCATTCTTGTCTTACTTTAAGGAATCGTCACAGGGACCCCACCCTCCGGCAGTAACCAACCTCTCAGTCAACAGCCACTGACATCAAGGCCAAACTCTCCACCAGCAAAATGACTGATTGCTGCTGGGATGACACTTGGCATATTTTAACAGTAATATAACTTCTAACAAAGACATATATGTTGTTTTCAGACCTCTTTTTTAGATGTCCACTAGTGCAGATTTTATAAAAGACTCCAGTACCCTGGAAACATAACTTTACCTGGGCCAGGAAAGAAAATTTCATGTTAATCACTTTATTGCGATAATTGCTTTGTCACCGTGGCCTGGAACCCCACCCACGTTAGCTTCAAAGTGTCCCTACCCTGCCTATAGAACCAGAGAACCCTATAGAACTACACAAAATTCTGAACACACAAGAGGTCTGCAAGATTATTTGTTGAACGAAGACTGAAGTTAAGAGTCAATGAGCCATTTAGAAGCGATAAGACACATACTGTGTTCATTGGGGCATGGGTTATTAAAGATTGAAAGAACTTGCTCAGTCGTCCTTTTCATACGCCCTATTTTCATCCCTCATTCACTTTTTGTTCCTCCATCATTTATTCAGCAAGTATTTACTGAGCACCTCCTGTGTCCCTCATGCTAATATAAGTGAGCCAAATAGTTCTTCGTCTCTCAGTTTGCCTCCCCACCTCAGATACATACTAACCAGAACCAAAGTATAATTTTCATGTAGGTAAGGTAGTTAAGGCTTTCTCTATCTCTGTATCTGTCTATTTAATTCATACGTGTCCATAACTGATAGCAATAATTAAAACAGAAAACCAGAACATCAAGGAGGAGTTATCTTAAGAAAAGCATGGTGGGTTGAGGAGAGTGATGGAAAGATACAAAGGATGAGCACATATTTTGCATGCAGGAGGCTTCCAGTTCAATCCCTGGCACTCCATACTCCGCTGAGCACCACAAGGAGTGACCCACAAGCACAAAACTGGAAGCAGCCCCTAAGCACACCAGTTGTAACCCTAAGCTGCAGCAGCACCATACACAAAATACCCGGGGGCCAGGAAGATAGCTCAGAGCTCAGAGGCTGGAATGCAGGCATTGTCTGCCGACACTGTCTGCTCAATGTAATCCCCAGCACTGTATTATGTCCCAACCCCACACTCTAGTGTTGCTGGGCCAACCTTGACACCCTGTTGAGGAAGCAGGGTATGCCCAAAAACTAAAGAAAAGCATGCAGTGCAGTTAAATTTTCATTTGGGTTAGAAATCAAGATAAATATTCCTAATCTTTCTATCCTATCTAGACATATTTGTTATAAAAAGTAGCTCTGTCTTATAATTTGTATCACTGTATCACTGTATCACTGTCTTCCCGTTCATCATCCATTTGCTCGAGCGGGCACCAGTAACATCTCCATATGTCCTGTCTCATCAGCAGGGGCATCTGCTTGCTCCAGGAACATAAAGAGCCTCAATCCATTCCGGAATGAGGTCTATAATTGTTACTGGTATTTGGCATATCAAATACAACACAGGTAGCTTGCCAGGCTCTGCCATGCAGGTAGCATACTCTTGTAGTCATCTCTAAGTCCAGCATTTATTGATGAACCGCTGGTCTGCTGGGTGGAGTTCTGACAAGAGAGAAGTCCGGATGTGGAAAATGGAGGCCCTCATGGAGTGGGGGGGTCATCTGGCTTGTTGCAAGGCTCTGCTGGGGTGGTGGGCCAGGGCTAGAACCCGCCATCCCTCCTGGGCGCCTCGTGAGCGGCTGGGCACAGGGAGAGACAGTAGCAGCTCTGCCCATGTCTGTGAGTCTCTGGACAGGCATACCTGAGCCGGATTTAAAAAAGACTGCTGCAGGGTGGAACTCAATGAGCCGGGCTGTGATAGGCTGGTCTGCTGGGTGGAGTTCTGACAAGAGAGAAGTCCGGATGTGGAAAATGGAGGCCCTCTCATGGAGTGGGGGGGTCGTCTGGCTTGTTGCAAGGCTCTGCTGGGGTGGCGGGTCAGGGCTAGAACCCGCCATCCCTCCTGGGCGCCTCATGAGCGGTTGGGCACAGGGAGAGCCAGTAGCAGCTCTACTAATTTGTTAGTTACCAAATATGTAAGAAGCTGAGAAAGTTAGCACTGCCTATTACAGGTCTGTGAAATTCCAATTGATCCTGCAACCAGTTTTTTTTTTATTTTATTACACCACTTTTAGACATACAATTGCAATATGCTCATGCTCGAGTTTTGGTTCCAGTGTTCCAACACCCATCCCTCCACCCGAACCCATCTCCCATCACCAATGTCCCCACCTCTCTCCCCCTCCCACACCCCCAACTACTTGGTGGGTTCTGTATATCTTTTCTCTCCTCTCTATTGCTCCCTCCTGCCTACCTTTCCTACACATCGTAGAATGCAGTACATTAAAGACATAACTATTTCCACTAGTTTGATGGACCGTGTGGTCGCAAAGTGATACTTCAACTTCAACTCTGGGGGAAAGTTAGAATTATACAATTTTTACTAAGAAAGTGAAAGTCAAATTCAAAACTCACAGAATTCACTTATCTGATATGACAGTAAGTAAGACTCAGAAAATGGAGGTGATTTCCCCAGACTGCAGCACAACTCCACACATCCTAAAGTGAAAAGCCAGTTCCACCACCCAGTCCAGAACTCTTTCCCCTCCTTTTATTTCACCCACTCACAGAATTCCACAAAACTCAAGTCTTTCAGTTACTTGCTGCATTGAGGGATTTATCCACATTGCAAATTTAAAGAAATTTTCTAAATATCTTAAGAATTTATAAAAATGGGACTGGAGTGACAGTACAATGACTCGTGCACTTGTCTCGCACATGGCTGTCCTGTGTTCAACTTCTGCCCCCCTCTCCCCAGCACTGCCAGGAGTAACTACTGAGTGCAGAGCCAGGAATTACTCCTGAGAATTGCTGGATGGGGCCCCAAGAGCCAAAAAGAAAAAGAATTTATAAAATGAGCTTTATATGATAAATGCTCTTGAAAAGGCTTGGTTCCTCTCCCACCCCCACCCCAAAGTCCTTTGGCAATGCTGATATTTCCAGACTGCTTTTCAACAATAGTTAAAGGAATTTTTCTGACTCCTTTGCTCAAATGTTTCGTTATAAGAGAAACTCTTCACTTTGAGTTCAGTTGGATTACTTTGGTCACATGCAGCAGTGCTCAGGAATTGCTCTTAAGTGAAGTTAGGGGTAACCATGTAGGGTTGGAGTAAAAATCCCACATGTAATGCCTGTGCCCAAGCCCTTCACGCTACTAATAAAAAATGCAATAAAAATCACATAAAACAAGAGGTCATCCTTTCATCAACCCAAACAAAGATGATAGCAGAGGCTGATCCACAGAACTTAGAGTGTTTCAACCATGCCTCAGACTGTACTGAACTTTGAAAAATTCACTTTTAATCCTCATATGAATGCTAAAAAGCAAGCACAATAACAATTTTGATTTTATAAGTGAGGAAGCCAAGAGCACATATTAGTAAGCTATACTCTCTTTTTGCTTTTGCTTTTTTGGGTCACACCTGGTAATGCTCAGAGGTTACTCCTGGCTCTGCACTCAGGAATTACTCCTGGCGGTGCTCAGGGATTATAGGGGATTCTGGGGATTGAACCTGGGTTGGCTGCATACAAGGCAAATGCCTTCCCTGCTGTGCTATCGCTCTGATGCCTTATTACTATTCTAATGCCTTAAGATGTTATACATATTAAATTCTGGAGTCAGGAGCCAAACTAACTCCAGATTGTGTGCTTGCCACCATGCAACTGTCTTGCTTGTGCAATAAATGGGTTAACTGATGTCCATGGGGTTTTCCAAACAATAAACCACTTTTGAGAATCTCCATGAGGAAAAGAAAATGTGCTGCTTCTGATGAGAACTGAGCGTGAAGTTGAAAGATGAGCACTCCTGGAGGATTAACCTTCTATCAGCATTTACACAGCCAGAGCAAAGTAATTCTTCCTCCTTTGATTTTCAACAACAAAGTGTCTTCAGTAAAATGGGGATACGCTATACAAGTAAACATGCATACAGAACATTTTGTACTAAAGAAGGGGACAGGTATTTTTAGTCTTCCTCTGGAATGTCATATCCTACGAAACCATGTACACATGAAAAATCCCAACAAAATTAAGTGCTGAAAAATTCTTATTTCATTTTATTTTTTTCTTTCTTTGAGTCACTCCCAGCAATGCTCAGGGGTTACTCCTGGCTCTGCACTCAGTCAAGAATTACTCCTGGCTGTGCTCGGGGGACCGTATGGGATGCTGGAGATCGAACCTGGGTCGGCTGTGTGCAAGGCAAACTCCCTCCCCACTGAACTACCCTTCTGGCCCCTGAAAAATTCTTTCTGGATATTCTCAAACATTCTCTTTACTTGTCAGGGGTCACTTAACTTCTTCATTCTTATCCGATGCCTTATGCTTTCTGTGTTCTGAAAGGCAAACATCACAGTCTGTGCTAATTCCCTAAAAGTGTCTATGATTCTCACGGGTCAGAATATTTATGTAAATTAAACTTAACTCTAAACTAGGTTTCTTCCCTAAATATTGAAGCACATAAATAATTTCTTGCCATCCCAACTGTCATTTAAAGCTAGTTGACATTTATTGTTCTGAAAAGAAGAAAGGTCAGATGTATCGTATCTGCATTTGTACTTCTTGACATTTTTCTCCAATCAGATTCTTCCAAATTATGGTATTGAGACTTATTCTATGATAAAAGGAAAGGAGGGTGGGGAGGCAAGGGGAAGGTCAGGGCAGGGAGGGGAGGACACTTCCTGTGTATAATCCTTCCTCAGCGCCCCATAACACCAGCCTACACAGTGACCTGTATGAAGCACCCTGGGCTACAGGTATCAAGCACATGTGTGGAGCAGGAAGAGAAACAGGACCCGGGAAAGGGAGGGAAAGCATGGCTATGTGATCTATTTGCCATGACCTTAGTTCATGCTCCCAAGAACAGACTGAGAATATGAGTTTCATTCCCAGGCTCCTGACTCACCATCTCAGAGAATGGGGCTGTCTGCTCGCTCTCAGTCACCCCTGCCCATGGCTCTGTCCTCTCCTCGCTCTGCAGCAATGCCAGATTTCCAGTCAGAAACCTCACTGTGCTTCCAGTGGGTCAGCACACTTTAGCATGAACTTGTCCTCAATTAAAGGCCACCTTCTAAGAGAGGACAGCAGCAGCAAAAGCAACAGAGTGGATGCTGTGAACCTCAGGGATTATGGAAAACAGCAGTAGGGGAAGGGGCACTATGTTCACTTCCCGTGTTGCAGGAAGGGGCTCTATGTTCACTTCCCATGTTTCACTCATCTCTTTGGATACTCCCTCCACAAGGGCAAATCTTTTGGCTTCTTCGTCCATTACTGTCCCTAGAATACCCAGCCAAGTGTCTGACATGCTGAAATTCCTAAACAAGTATCTGTTGAATTCATTATTTAAATACAAAGGAGAAAAATATGGGGAGAGAGAAAAGAAGTGAGAAGGAGACAGAGGAAGTGGACAGGGCATGTGTGATAACTGATGTCAAGGGTCCTTGTATTGAAGAGTGGACTGGGTGGTGGCAGAATGACCACTGCTCACTGGACAGGAAGACATAGCGTAGACACAATCAGGCTGGGCATCGAAGACCAGCTCTTGCACCTCCTGTGGGATTGTGATCTGCATTTAACCTTTCAAAGCTTTCATTTCTTTATCTGAAAAACAGGTATAACAGCAAGACCAACCGTGCCATGGCACAGTGAGATCAACTGAAGCAATGTATGTAAAATGGTTTGATGGTGGCTGTTAGTACATGTGTTACTTTACAGTTTAGAGTTCAGCCATCATGTATGTACAGCAAACACAGGGAAGCCTCATAAAACAGAAGTCTCTTTCTCCCAAGAATACTGAAACCAGCAGGATGGCAGAAACTTGCAGGAAGCAGACTGCTGCTATAGTTAAAGACACTGAGAAGGGTACGTGGGTCGGTAAGGTCTAGGTATGTCTCGCAAGTTAGCCCCATGCTCCAATCCCCAAAACCTCTCTCGCTCTTCCCTCCTGGTTTACAACATTAGCAGCACCTCTCCCAGTGCTGCTCCTCATCCCGCTGAGTCCTCTAACACTGCTGACTCTTGCTCTTCCTCTTATGTATTTCTGAAATGCTGCTTTCACTCTGATTCCCTCCACACTTCCTTCTGCTTGTCTTTCCCATCAAGCTCTGAGCTAACCACAAGGGCCTCCATCTCCAACTTTGGAGCACCTGCCACTATGGGCCTCCCTGACACACAACCACGGTCCTCTCTTCCCTCTCCTGTGAGAGCTCTTTCTGGCTGAGTCACTGACACCATGACACTGGCTGATGACAAACTTTGCTAAATTCAAGGCGCAGCCTTCGTTCCTTCTTTTCCTTAGGAAACTGCTTCAGTGGCCAAGAAGCAGCGCCATGTCCACGTAAATAGCTCCCACAGCTACATCCTCCTCCAGGAACTCCTACCCCACCTTACCACCAACCCCCCCACACACACACACACACCTGCCTGCTTCCCTGCTTCCCTTCCATACATTTCAGGGGCAAAGAAGCAAGTCATAGAGTAATGCCCTCACAAACGTTACTTGTGAATCTCCATACCCAAACCAGCTCCTTTTCCCAACTCTCTTCTTTACTAGTACTATCACCAGTATGCAAGGTTCAGACCAAAGCCAGAGACATCTGACTCCTTCCTTCAACCCCCTCCCATCTGGGTACCCTTTAGTCTAGCTCCCAACCTCTTACTCCTGAATTGGTGCAATAAACTCTCAGAATCCCAGTTCAAGTCCAGCTCCCAGTCTCACAACCAAAGCACATTAGAGTCTGTGATTAACATATAATCAGTATATACCATTCTACTAAAAGACAAAGAACTTTCTAATTTCTTCAGAGCAGATGTAAATTCCTGACTCTTTAACTCAAACAGACCTCTAACTCAGTGTGAGAGCAGCGCCCATCTCTTAAGTAACACAAACTCTATGCTCTGGCTAGTCTTTCTAATTCAGAGATTCAAACAGCTATAAAACACATAACACAGTCCTCACACACAGCTCATACATGCCATACAAACACCACATACACACACCACACACAGATACATTGACCACACATATGCCACATACATACAACTCACACAATACAGCACACTTATACCATATAACATACACATAATACACACATAATGCCACATATCACACACACAAAATACCTCACATACCAATTATTCTTCCTCTGAATATTAGGTTCCATTGAGTCTTAAGACCTTAACTTATAAAGTCCTTCTCATGTCTTTATTTCTAGTTTAATTCATACCTTCTTGAAGACCCTCTTCTCAAACTACTTCCTCCTCTAAGCTTTCTGTATCTCACCTCTATTACAATCCCTAAAGAAAAGCATAATCCTCAGTAGATTGCCTTTGACCTGTCTCCCCACCAGAAGGCAATAAGTTTATTCTTTCTAAATCTCCAGAGCTATCATTTCCTGTGCTATAGAAACTTCCCCACTACCACCACGCACAGAACAAGTGGAGTTCATTAGTCTTTAAGCAAATGGTTCTTGGGATCTATAGGTACAGAATGAAACTTTCCCTAATCACCCCAGCAGGAATTGACCTATCCTAGCCTTCACTGAACCACTATAACCACTGGCATGGATTCTTCAGTATTCAAATGCAGCCTTTCACAGAGTCTCTCATTAGTGTGCCTTGTCTGCCTTTTCTCCCAACTAATTTCTTTCTTCTGGGAGAAAGGCTGCACTTCATTCAACTTGGTAAGTACTCAGAAAAAGATTAAAATGCAAACCAATAAATAAGCATTTTTTGTATCTATATGTGACATCTCTGGAACCATGTCAATATGACCATGGTCTCAAAGTTGATCAGAGAAGCTCCTGGCCATAGTAGAGCAACAGGCACTATCACAACGAGCTGAAAATTGGACAAATACTTATCCCAGATTATTTTTCTTGGATAATAATAGAGAGATGAAAAATAACAACTGTAGGCTTCAACGGGTTTTTCTGCTACTTGGAAGAATTACTACACCCTGACAGGGAGGAATATCTGAATTTAACAGGACAGAGGATCTCAACTAGACAATAATGGGCTCCGTGACACGAAGCAAGAGACTATACATTTTGGGAAAGCTGGAGCAACTTGGATTTCCAGGGAGAGAACCAGAAGAGCAAGAGGAGAGGAGAGCAGTAGAGAGGAGAAAAGGAGGGAAAAAAAGAGCCAAGGGGATAGGTAGAGAATGGAAGAGAGGGGTATGGGTGGGAAAGAGGAAGAGAAAGAAGAGGAAAGAAAACAAGAGGAGGGGATGGAAGAAGAGGGAACAAGTTAGAACTCTTTTTTATAAAATTATACAGGGAGTCCCCCACTCTCAGGAAGGACTATTTAGCTGAATATTAAGCTCTTCATTCATAGCATGATATTTTACAAGGTCAGAAAAGGAACATCTATTTATTAAATACCATCAGATCTCTGAAAATTGAATTGGAAAATGTGTGAATGCTAAATAATCAAGTGAGAACCTCACTGAACATTGAGACATTCAGCTGAGACCTCCAAAAACAAAATTTAAGAACAGGTAAAACTAGCTACAGAATTAAAGCTCCTATAACTCTCTTCTAACAAAGCTTGAAAATAATTATTGAAAGTATAAGGTTGATGGGAAAGTTAATTAACTACCTGGCAAACAAATATAACTATCTTTAAAATTTATACCAAGACCCCCAGATAGCCAACAATGCAACATTTACAATATACAATGCCCATACAAAAGCTCCTGTGAAAAGTAGGTAACTATCATTTTAGTCAAAAAGAATGATAGGGGACCGGAGCGATAGTCCAGCGGGTAGGTCATTTGCCTTTCATGCAGCCGACCCGGGTTCGATCCCCGGCATCCCATATGGTCCCCCATGCAGTGCCAGGAGTGATTCCTGAGTGCAGAGCCAGAAATAACCCTGATCTTCTCTGGGTGTGACCCAAAAAAGAAAAAAAGGATAAAAAAAGACATAAAAATGAAATTATTTATTTAGCATAAAGGAAGTTAAAAATTATATGAGTCAATACTTACTGAGAGCTTATTAAATACAAAAATACAAGTAACTGTTGTTCTAATAAAACTATATTATCTTATTTGTTTTTACAATAGACTTCTAAGGAAGATAAGCTCTTTATACCATTTTGATAAAATTAAAACACAAAATTTTTGTTGTTGTTTTGGGGCCAAACAGGCAATACTCCAGATTCACTCCTGTATCTGTAGTCAGGAGTCACTCCTAGCAGTGCTCCGCGGACCAGATGGAATACTGGATATTGAATCCAAGTCAGCCACATGCAAAGCAAATACTCTACCACTGAGCTATCACTCTAGTCCCCAAAAAGTACAGAAATGTTAAGTAACTTACTTATGTTTAGCCAATTTTATATGCATAAAGGTTAAAAGTGCAAACCCAGATTTTACTCTAATGGCTGTGTTCTTTCCCAAGATACAAGATTGCCTCTGATTAAAACAAAAAAAAATTGAATAATTATAATAAATATTTTCAAGGGCTTAAATAAAAATAAAATAATCAGAGAAACAAAAACAGAATTAGAAATTCTAGGAGAGGAAAAAAAAATTTAAACAAAATGCATTAGATTTTCTATCCGGCCAAGTAGATACTACAGAAGAAAAGAAAGTGAATGTTAAGACAAACTATAATCTCTACAGAGTTAAGAATACCAATGAAAGGCCTAAACATACCGTAAATGGATATTTGATGAAAGTGGAAGTCTTTAATTATTACATAGCACAACGGAATATGATTAAATTCCTATGAGAGGCATAAAAATTATTTGGAAAATTTCCAAATATGAGGGAAACCATGAATCACAAAATAAAGTCTCTTCGAAAATACCAAGAATAAAAAATACCAAGGTGAAGAGTGGGGGAACAGAGAGATAGTACAGCAGGTATTGTGCTTGCCTTTCATGTGGCCAATCTGAGATTAAGCTCTGGCACTTATATAGTGCCCTGAGCCCTAGAGGGCTCATCCATGAATGCAGAACCAGGAGTAAGCTCTAAGAACCGGGTGTGGCCAAAAAACCAAACAAACAAAAAAAACCCAAGAAGATTGAGAATTTGGCTAGTGATAAAATATCTGACAGGCAATAGATCTGCTTCAATCCTTGGTACAATCAAAATTTTTGTTTAAAAAGTAAAAAGAATTGTACTAATTGTACTAAAAGAATCCACTAATGCATACAACACACAAAAAGAATACAAAATACACACCTATCTTCTTTTTTTTTTTTTTTTGGGTCACACCCGGCAATGCTCAGGGGTTACTCCTGCCTCTGCACTCAGGAATTACTCCTGGCGGTGCACGGGGGACCATATGGAATGCCGGGGATCAAACCTGGCCCAGCATCGGCCCGCATCAAGGCAAACGCCCTACCCACTGGGCTATCGCTCTGGCCCCACACACCTATCTTCTAATCATGTCTAAAACCCCATGATAAAGACAAACTTCTAAAGCTACCAGTCATGAGAGAGGATGGAAGGAAATATAAGGGAAATTTATCTTCTGAATTCTAATCAGAAACAATACAAGCTAGGTAACAACAGAACATCATTTAAATGCTATCCCTCTATGAGGCCAGAGAGATGGTACAGGGGATAAGATGTGTGTCCTGACACATAGCCAAACCAACTGCACTTCAGTCCCTGACACTGCATAGGCTCTCCCAAGCATCACCAGGTGTGATCCTTGAGCACAGAGCCAGGAGTTCCTCTGATAAATCTTAGGTATGACATTTTTATATCAGTTCCTTATTGTATATAATGTACAAGAATCTCCAGATTACTAGATTACAATGTTTTCATATTTTATTTTGTTATACACAGTATTTTGTTATACAGAGGAACCCCTGCACCATGATGGCAGCCATTTTCAAAATCTAGACTCCACAGCTCGTCTAGATTCCCACCCTAGAGAAAAGCCTATTTCAAGTCCAGATAAGCTGGTCACAGTGGTTAAAGTCACCTGCTTCTGTGGAGATGGAACTGGGGTCTCTTTCCATCACTGCTGTCCAGTCTGGGAGGCCCGCTGTACCTGGCTACGAACTACTCCTGGCTGTTGGCCGTGGACCAGAGACACAGATACAGGAAGCAGAACTGCTACTGGCTTTCCCCATTGCACATGTCTGCTTTGTGGCCACGTGGTACATCAGTAAATACAAGAACTGAGAGCCTACCTACTACCTAGAGTATCACACCAACATGGCAGAGCCTAGCAAGCTACCTGTGCCATATTCGATATGCCAGAAACAGTAACAATAATAGACCTCATTCCCATGACCTGAATGAATGGTTGGAGGCTCTTCATGTTCCTGGAACAAGCAGATGCCCTTAGGCTACACTCAGCATGTGATAGGGACGAATGGAGATATTACTGGCATCAGCTTGAGCAAATCGATGAACAACGGGAAGACAAGTGACACAAGTGATACAGAAGTTTTAAAAAAATACTTATTTAATACCATTTATTCTCCTTGCCAATGGAGCCTAGTCTCCACATACCACCTTGCAGTCAAGGTCCTAAAATGTATAATCTATATTTTTTTTTCTTTTACTTGGTGGTCCCATTTCTTAATTTTTCAGGTCTCATTTTTTTTTTTCTGTGAGTTCATTTTTGTGTATGGTGTAATATAGTGATTAAATAGTGATCTAGGATGTTTGTTTTATTTTGTTTTGTGCATGAAGTTATCTAGATTTCCCAGCACATTTGCTAAAGAGATTTCTCTTGTATGAACTTGGCTCCTTATATGTGGGTTTATTTGGGGACTTTCCATTCTATCCTATTAGCAAATTTGCCCATTTTATGTCAATATCATACTATTTTAACTTCTATTGCTTTGTTGTATAATTTAAAGTCAGGAAGTATCATGTCCCTGGCTTTTTTCTTTTCTCTCAAAAATGCTTCAGCTAATCAGGGTCTTTTGTGGTTTCTGAAAATTTGAATTTTGTTGAAAATAGCTTTAATTGAATATAAGTTCAATTATAACATGAAAAAAGTGAGATGCTGCTAAAGTAGTTACTAGGAGGTAATGTTTAACAATGCATGCTTATATTAGAAAACAGATAGTCTAAATTCAATGGTGTAGACACTTACCTTAATAAACTAAAAAAGAAAAAGAGCAAATTAAACCAAGATCAAATAAAATGAAGGAAGCATAATAAAATGAGAGAAAAATCAATGAAACTTAAATAAGAAAAATAGAGAAAATCAATATCTCAAAAAGTTGTTTTTTAAAAATATCAATAAAATTAGCAAGCATCTAGCCAGAATGACCACAATGCAAAGAGAGAAATGAGGCTATTAACTACGAATAAGGGGACGTCGGTCCTGCTGCTACAGACATAAAACATAATAATGGAATATCATGAACAACTTCACTTCTTTTACACTTCAATAATTTAAATGAAATAAACTAATTTCTTGAAGGAATTGAATTGTTAAAGTTCACTTACAAAGAAATGGATCATTTTAATAATCCTATAATTATTGTGAAATTAGTCTTGTTAGTAACTTTCTAACAAGAATCATACTGGTCCATGACAGGCAAATTTGAGAAGCAAATCAAAAGTTCAAGAAAGTTATCTTTTTCTCCGAGGAAAAAAAAATAAAAATAAGGAGTACTTCTCAACTCATTTTATGAAGCTGGCATTACCCAGACTCTAATGCACATCAAAGACAAAAAAAAACACTATAGATCAATAGATCTCATGAACATAGAAGTAAAATCCCCAACATGGTATTAGTGTTGTTGATATGTTAGAAGGACACAATTGCTTGACTATATGAAGTTTATCTTGAAGCTTAAAACAATTTACATAGCAAACTATGTAATTCATTGTGTTTATTAAAGAAGAAAAAGCATTTGGTAATCTTAATCAAGGCTCATTCTGAGGGGTGCCAGATGTCATGTGACAAGGATGTTCTACGAGTTTGTAGAGAGGAGCACCTGATAAAGAGGTGAGACCTATAACCTACAGCCAGCAACAGCTTGCCTGCTGTTGAAGGCACTGCCATAGGAGAGCTGCAGTCTTAGCCGACATATAAGACCACTGAAGCCCAGGAAGTCATCATGCCAAGGAAAACTGCCATGTCATGCAGTCTACCAAATTCTGAACTCACAGGAATTATCACTTCTATCACTTGTATCACTTGTCTTCCCGTTCATCATCGATTTGCTCGAGCGGGCACCAGTAACATCTCCATATGTCCTGTCTTATGCTAGTAGAGCCCAAGGGCATCTGCTCGCCCAGGAACATAAAGAGCCTCAAACCATTCCATCAGGTCATGGAAATTAGGTCTATAATTGTTCACTGACCACTAGATTAAGGACAACCATGCGAGCAAGCAGGCTTCCGGAAAGGATTCAGCACAATCGACCATATCCACACAGTAACCAAGCTCATGGAGGTTTGTAGGGAGTACAAGATGCCGCTCTGTCTCACGTTCATTGATTTACAGAAAGCCTTTGATTCTGTGGAGACTGAAACAGTCATCGAAGCCCTAGCCAAACAGGGTGTTCAAACCCAATACATCAAGATCCTTTGTGAGCTGTATTACGGATTCACCACCAGGATCTCACCATTCTACAAAGAAGTGATCATTAATGTGAAAAGAGGGGTTCGACAGGGTGATACCATTTCACCAAAACTCTTCAGTGCCACCCTAGAGACCATCATGCGACAATTAGAATGGGAAGGAATGGGAGTGAAGATAGATGGTCGGCGACTACACCACCTCCGCTTGGCTGATGACATCGTTCTAATAACACCAAACATTAGCCAAGCGGCACAAATGCTGGCTGACTTCGACCGAGAATGTGGAAAGATAGGTCTACAGCTGAATCTAAAGAAAACAATGTTCATGAAGAATGAACTGGTTCGTGAGGCCCCATTCACTCTCAATGGAACAAACATCTCTGAATGCAGCAGTTATGTGTACCTAGGTCGAGAAATCAACATGACGAACGACCTAAAACCTGAGCTGCACAGGAGGAAGAGAGCGGAATGGAATGCCTTCAAAGGCATCGAAGAAATAGCTAAAAGGACAAAGAACCTCTGGCTCCGGGCACATCTCTTTTGACTCCACCATTCTCCCTGCATTAACATACGCCTCAGAGACCTGGGCCCTACGAAAGCAGGATGAGAATGCTATTCGGGTCTCCCAGAGAGGAATTGAAAGAGCTATGCTTGGAATATCACGCCTCACTCAAGTGAGAGAAGGAATCCGGAGTTCTGACTTCCGTCGCTATTCCAGAATCAGGGACGCTGTCTCGTTTGCCAAGGCATCGAAAATCAGATGGGCTGGACATGTAATGCGATTTGGAGACAACCGCTGGACTAGAGCCATTACCGACTGGATCCCACGGGATGTCAAAAGATCACGTGGCCGCCCACCTACAAGATGGTCAGACTTCCTTGTAAAGACCCTGAAGGAAGGGTTTGAGGCTCTTCATAATCCTGAATCAACCAGATGACATTGGGCTACATTGGCACGTGATAGGGTCCAATGGAAATGTTACTGGCGCCTGCTCGAGCAAATCGATGAATAACGGGATTCAAGTGATCAAGTGATCAGTTGTTCACTGTATCACTGTATCACTGTCTTCCCGTTCATCACCGATTTGCTCGGAGCGGCACCAGTAACATCTCCATATGTCCTGTCTCATGCTAGTAGAGCCCAAGGGCATCTGCCTGCTCCAGGAACATAAAGAGCTTCAAACCATTCTATCAGGTCATGGGAATGAGGTCTATAATTGTTACTGGTATTTGGCATATCAAATACGACACGGGTAGCTTGCCAGGCTCTGCCGTGCGTCTATAATTGTTACTGGTAATAATAAAGACTATGACTACTTTAGGCCACTAATTTGGGGTGGATTTCCTATGCAACATTAGGAAATCAGCACAAAGAAATGCAAATTAAGGCCACAATGAGCCAGCTACACTTTGGCAATATCTTGTGAGGATGTGGAGGAAGATGACTGTCATGAACGTGCTAGTTGTCAGAGCACTGAGTGGTACAACTTCTTGGGAAGAGTCTTTCAATCTCCTGAGTCTGTAAAATGGCTCAAAGGGCTGAAGGGCATATTTTCAGAAAGGAGCCCTGGATTCAATCACCAGTACTGCGTGGTGTCCCAGCCTGTGAAAGAGCGAGGGGTCTCCCACCTGAGAAGTGACCAGCACTGGGTGGTCTCCCCAGCCTGTGACAGAAGTGACCAGCACTGGGTGGTATCCCCAGCCTGTGACAGAAGTGACCAGAACTGGGTGGCATCCCCAGCCTGTGACAGAAGTGACCAGCACTGGGTGGTGTCACCAGCACTGTGACAGAGTGACCCGGCACAGGTTGGTGACCCAGCACTGTGACAGAAGGGACCCCGACACTGTCAGATGTACTGTAACTACTCCCGACACAAAGTGAGCAACTGTACCTTTCCTATAGAGTAAACATACTCTTATCATACAGATGAGCATTCCATAATGGAGATAAGAGAGCTGACAATTTATGTTCACAAAATAACTTGTATGTAAATACTCATAGAAGTTTTATCTGTGAAAACACCAAGCTAGAAATGACCCAAATGTCTTAAAACAGATAACCAAGGTGGTTTTCTTTTTAACCTACTTTAATGTAAGATCAGGGTTTTGAAAACTTCAAAGCTGTTTACTGAATAGTGTATTTTCTCTATTAAATTTAAAACTACACACCAGAAATGTTTTCTTTGTTCAAATTCTTCTATTTATAAATAAAATGACTCGTTGGAAAAAAAATTACATGCAACTGAGATGATCTGTGATTGCTTGTTCCCTGTGGTCTATGAGCTAATCACCTCGCTTGTAAGAGGTTTTACCTTCCTGCTTTACAAAGACTTAAAGGATCCATTTCTGGATACCAAGAGGAAGACTGTAATAAAGAACTAAGGAGACTAGATGAGGCGCTGAACCCCAATTTTTCTCATAAAGCATAGCTGCAATTTTAACCCCAACTAATTCTTTCTATAAACCCTGCAGATGGGTATTATTTTATCTCACTGTACAAGTGAAAAAACTGAGGTCCAAAGAGAAGAAAATAAACAGCCTTGGGACGGAAAACAGTAGAGAAAAGCTTCGACTGTTCTGTGACTTATTCCACTTGTTATTTTAAATAGACTCTGAGCTTATGATTCCTCACAAGTCCAATTCCTTGGTAAGATATACAAAAAGGAAGTGGATAAATAAATGGTGCTACATTCATAAAGGGATACAACACATCTATTTTTAGAAAAGAAAGAAGAATGTCTTGCAGCAACACTGATGAATCTCACAGAAATCATGCTGAGTAAAACGCTGGCCACAGGAGTACATATGGTATGGTTGTACATAAGATCTGAAACAGGAAAAGCCAGCCAGGAATAGACCTCAGTGGTAGCTTGTAGGAGGCCTAACCCCACCCCCCAGCACACACACACACACACCAAACACACAAACACACAAATACACACTGACTGAAACAAAGTGAAGACCGAAATAGGAAGGATTACCTTGGGTAGTGAGTAGATACAGAAGAAAATAATAAGGGGGTCTTGGAGGTGCTAGAAATGTTCTTTGTCTATATCTGGATGGTGATTCTATGAATACTGCTTTTGTGAGTTATCATCAAACCATACATGAGATTAATGCATGATACGGACTTTATGAGATTTGTCATCCCAATGTAAAACTTTTTTTAAAATTTGTACCGTTACCCCTTTAAAAAACACAGACTCTTCTGTTCCAATATCAAGACTCATTACCAGGAAAGTATGGCACTGGAAAAAAAAAACTTTAAAAATGGACCTAGTTTTAAGAAATCTTGGGAAAAGACCACAAACCCCTGTTTGGGGCAACTGGCTTATTAAATTAACATGCTCTAGTTCAAGGCTTGACTTGAAATCTAAGTTCTTATATCATTGCTCCAATGTTAAGCATTGGTTAAAGAAGGCATGCATGGATAAGACTGAATTTCAACACTTTTATGACCTTGTCACATAAAGTTGACTACTACCTTATATTTTCCTTTCTGAACAATTCAGACTGGACCCTTCTGCATAGACTTCTCCTCCATGCTCATAACCTACATCAGGTTGTCCAGACCAAGTCTGTAGAACGTCCTTCAGAGAAAATGACCCAGAGGTTCAACTCAGAATTTAAGGAAACTTCAATGAAACAAGACTTCAAGGCTAATAAAAGGCAAATATCATTAACAGAATCTATGCCTTCTAGCTCCTGTCTAGCATTCTCTCCATCACACTTTAATTATCTGGGCTGAGGCTGTGGAAAGGATCTATTAAGGTGTTCCACCCATGTTTTCATAAATCCATAGTCCAGTGAAAACCGAATAGAGCAAAATTAAGAAGAAAGGGAACACATCATCAATGCTTTCAATTTTTATTCCTATTTCCTTTGATAAGCTTACTTATTTCATTTGAGCGGCTCGTGTTCCCATAATGTTTTTATACTTCCCTTTAGCCTTTTTCTTACTCCAGGGAGTTCTGACTACTGGCCTCCCCATACTCCTGTTGTTTCTGAGCCAGAAAGGGAAGGTTCATGGAACAAAGACTTCATTAACCAAGGGGGTGGGTCTGCCTGCCCCCAGGGAGCTCTCCTCTTACCTGGCTGAACCATAACATAGGCACTTTCTGGATGCCTATGTTATAATCATCAAGTAAATCAGATAAAATTTCCCTGAAAAAAAGACCCAAGTGTGGAATATCCTAGTTGGGAAACTCATGTCAAGGTTTATCAAAGAAATAAAAAGGTGTTTTGAAGATCTGACACCAAAACAAGGTATTAAAATACCCCGTAACCCCTTACTCATCACTAGGGCATCACTCTTTGAACTGTTCCTTCTTCACACTTTGACCTGTATGCCAAAGTCTCCAGGTATCACTAGGTGAAGGAACGCTAGCCATAGTCTAGACCAGAACATAACATACTGTCCTAAGGAAAGGGCATCTTTGGGGCTCCTTGGTAGGGCGATTCACCCTAGAACCTAGCACTATCTTTGCCATCATTCATGTCCTATTCCCAAGAAGAAATGGTATCCGTGTGCATCTCTGGAGACAATGGCCATATTTCCACTGCCTACTAATGGTGGTGTGAATTTTCAGCTGTTTCTCTTAGGCTGCAGCACTTTCCTGAGATAACCTCCCACTCAAGTCTCTGTACTCCATAAAATCTCCAAGGTGTAAGTGCTCTTAATGGGCTCATGTTCATTAGACAGTTAGTGTTTTACATCTCTTTTCTGCCCTCCTGTTGAAAATGAAATAGGTGAAACTAGGAATATAAAAGGAGAGAAAAAATGATACAGCTCATGACAATAAAGGAGTTCTAGGGGTCGAGGGGCCAGCATCCATCTAAACAGAGGAAACTAGAGACTACATGGGTAACCCCAGTTCAGCAAGATTTGCCAGGAATCATCTGAAATATCTCTATCTTGCTCTTTCTCCATATTAGACTTTACATTTTCATAAAGTTAAAACTTGACTTCTTTCTACAGAAGAAAAAATGAATGAAATTGTGAATGAGTGGCATGAGTGACTCAACTGAACCTTAGTCAAAGGGCCTCTGAGAAAATTCCAATTGCTTGGACTGAAGTACCATAAATCCTCCTGCCTACCCACATTCCCAGGAAAAAGAAGCCTCCCCCAGGGGACTATTTCACCTTGAAGACCCTAGTTGCCATTCACATCTCCTTGGATCTTGTCTCAGGTCTTCGAGGTTAAGAAGGTCAGCTACAAGGAGAACCACAGAATCCCAACTGCTGCTGGCAGTGTTAACTCGCTATGGCCCACAAAGAATGACAGCGCAACTTCAGATGGCACCATCCAAATACACTCAAAAGTGATATGTAGTGTGCAAGCCGCCCAACACTACATATGTATTGCATACTACATATCAGTTTTGAGTGTATTTGGCACCATCCAAATTGGTGTTTGGCACCATCCAAATACACTCAAAAGTGTATTTGGCACCATCCAAATTGTATTTGGCACCATCCAAATACACTCAAAACTGATATGTAGTGTGCAAGCCCAGATGCCAGGGCTCACTGGTGAGAATAAAACCATACTGATCCGTGTTGTAGCACTTTAATGTATGTCAAACATGGGGTTAAGGACTGAAACATGCAATTGATGGCAAAACCCTGAGGTAGGCACTATTACCGTCCTCATTTTTATAGTGATAAAACGAGACTTCAATGATTTTAAGAAGCTTTTGAAGTCATAGAAGTCCACCAAGTATTTGTTGCATGGCATTCTACAAACATCATTCACATTAATCTACATGTCACAGTTCTAATCTGTATCATATGAAGACAGCCTCAATGGAAAGAGTCCTGAAGCAAAGAAACCTGTGGTTTCAGTGAGTTCATGACCCAGTGCATATTAACACGTGACCTCACAAAACATGAGTGGAAGAGACCAATTCAATACTCATACCATGTGAATGGAAGGGTTCAGCCTACTGCTTTCTACCAGAATGACCTTGAAAAGGTATTTTGAACATCTTGATTTCAAAGATTTTATTTGCAAGACAAAGCAAGTACCTGCCTGTCTACTGTAGGATGAATAAAAATAATAAAACGTGAAAGTACTTTATAAGTTGTGAAGTCCCATACAACCACAACAGAACAATCATAATGGATCTAAAGGAAGACAAAAACGTCCTTGATGAGTCAGACTGAGAAAATTCTCATAAACTAAAGCTATTGGCCAGTAATTCCTAACAATGGTGGAGGTTACAACTTCTGCTGATCCAAAGTCTCCCTCCCTTCGCTCCCATCCACAGGCCGGTCCCTCCTGGCTTTCGGTAGGCCAGCTTCTTTGAAAGTCTTTCATTTTTATTAACGGAAACACTCACCTCCATGTCTCCCCCCCATGCAAACTCCTCATGGACCTTCTTTCTCTATTGTAAATTTGTGAAAGGATCAATTGGCATTAAATGAAGTTCATTTTTCAAACAGCACTATATATTCTCAGCATTCCAAAGGGCATTCAAGTAGTAAGAATCCACCAACTCAATACTGACCTGATCTCAAAACCCAAATACCTTTGGTTCTGTTTGATGGCTTTTTGGACACATGGGTCAACAGACATGTCATGGATGCCCCCTGGAGAGTCTCCCTCCACTAAATATCCAGACCATACAGCAGAGAGGAACTCAGGTTTAACTGGGGGGCATGCTAAAGGTATGGAAGAATAAACCCAGCATGTAAAAGCATTTTGCCAACAAAACTCTTCTCTTAAGGGTTTCCCATCAACTTCAAAGATATATGTGGAATTTTTATCTCCCTATACCTATCCCTGCTTTTTGGAAACACCAATACCCAAAGGTTTTCAGGAGCGGCACCCTAAAGAATCCTGACTTTGCCAATGTCCTACAAACCCAGCTCTCTGGATTATTTTGGCTTAACATTTGAAAACATAGAACTGATTAATTATGAATACAGTGGTTTGTCTGACCTACATCTCACCTTACTCTTTTGCTCCCTTGGAATTCCATTCCGCAGTCAGGGACTATCAATTTCAGAAAAGAAGGTTTTCCCTGATATCCAACCTGAAGGTTCCTTCCATGAGTCTCATCCTATTACTTCTATGGCCTGCACTAAATAACTCCTCTCCCTTCACTGCCACTCTTCCTCTTCAGAGATTTGTAGATTGTTGCCATGGCTTTACCTTCATTTCCACTCAACCCAGCCATATATATTTAATTCTTTTCATCTTTCATCATAAATCCGTCTCTCCAACTCTTAAATCAGCTCCCCGCTCTTCTCTGGACCACTTCCAGCCCTCACAATTCACCTCCAATAACTGATATCCCTACTGGGACTTCTAATTTCCTTTCTATCTTTTATCTGCTCTTTTGTGCTCCTCTAGAAAAAAAAAGGAGAAGGATGGGCTGCTATGTGAGATCAAGGGCCAGGCATATTGTACTGCAGGCACACATTTACTCTAAATAGCTCTGGTTTCTCTATAGTATAAGTAAGGTTTCAATTATTTAATTCCTTACAGAGGGAAGTGGGTAGAGGGTGCTGCTTACAGATTAGCTAATCCTGCTACCCCACAAGTACTTATCCCCCGAGCTCTGCCTGGGTAAGGACTGAAGCAAGATGTCAAAATGTCAGAACATCTACAAGTCAATCAACCAGAGTTGTGAACAATGCACTGGTCTCCCCAGTAGCACCGTTTCTGAGGTTAGCACCTGGAAGGCGCACCGCCATGTTCAAACAGAAACTACTCAGAAACTTTCCCTCCACCTCTTTTCTATGAGAGGCTGCTTTGAGAATCTTTTCAGATGTTAAAACACTGAAGCCGTTCATAAATCCAAAGCTACACTCACTGTATCACTGTCTTCCCGTTCATCATCAATCTGCTCGAGCAGGCACCAGTAACATCTCCATATGTCCTATCTCATGCTAGTAGAGCCCAAGGGCACCTGCTTGCTCCAGGAACATAAAGAGCCTCAAACCATTCCTTCAGGTCATGGGAATGAGGTCTATAATTGTTACTGGTAATTGGCATATCAAATACGACACGGGTAGCTTGCCAGGCTCTGCCATGTGGGTAGCATGCTCTTGTAGTCATCTCTAAATCCAGCATGTATTGATGAACCACGTGGCTGCTTGTGGCCTGCGAGCTGGACTGTGATAGGCTGGTCTTCTGGGTGGAGTTCTGACGAGAGGGAAGTCCAGATGTGGAAAAATGGAGGCCCTCATGTAGTGGGGGCAGTCGTCTGGCTTGTTGCGAGGCTCTGCTGGGGTGGCAGGCCAGGGCTAGAACCCGCCATCCCTCCTGGGTGCCTCGTGAGTGGCTGGGCACAAGGAGAGCCAGTAGCAGCTCTGCCCCATGTCTGTGAGTCTCTCGTGTCTGTGAGATTTTTTTTAAAAGTGTTCTGTGTGTTACAAAGCTTCCCAGATACTAGTCCTGTCGTACAAGCCAAGTCACAAGCAACAGGAAGCTACTGCTTTGCCCTTACTGAGTGCTCTCTCATTAAGCCCCATCCCTTTTCATGCCACTGCTTAGATTTAGGAAGTTAGCTTTGATCTACGGTGAGTGGGTTGTTCCAGAATTTTCACTACATGTGGGGAGGGGACAGAGGAACATAACCCCATCACCCTCTTACCTCTCAAGAGAGCCCCATTCTGTGATTATCCACAACAGACCAGGACAGGCAGATGAGCAGAAATAGGGAGGAATAAACTGAGTGGGGCCTATTTTCCCCTCGTATAATGGAGTCTCTTCTGCCACAGAGAGTTCAGCGCCCTTTCTATAAATCAAAGCCTACATAAAAGAGTAACTCCATTTCCTCAAAGCAAAGCTAACCCAAGAATGAGAACCTAAGGCTTGAATCTCCATACAAGCAAGTAAATGGAACCACAAGGATACATGTCTTCTCCAATACTCAATATGACAAGGCACACATGTCTGCTCCCCACTCGTGCACCAGGAAGCTCTGAAATGGAGGTTCTCTCTGAATGAAGCCAGGAGGCAGAGGCAAGAGGCTAGTCCTGCACGGCTGGCTGCCTAACTGCAGACAGCATATGTCTCGGAGCAGGAAAGTCCAGCCTGTTCCAAGTGTGATCACCACAAGGCCTGGAGTGCTTTTCAATAAGCTGTCTATCTCTAGAGGTCACAGGGAGCTCATCCAGTTACACTTAGTGTCTTATTTGATCCCATCAATAATCATTTGATCCCAATCCTGCTGAAAAATGCTTGGCCAAAATTTCTAGCCTTTTTAATGGCAGAATCCTGGCTCTTTCTGAAACCAACATTGCTAGATGTGTCAAACGATGCATAAGGGCTTGGTCCTGCTGCCAAATGGATTGTGCTGCTCAGGGAGACCTTGGATGCTCACAGGGGCTTCCTCACTGCCAGGACAGGAGGCTCTGGGAGTGGCCCTCTTCTCCACATGACTACCGTCACCCCCAGCCACTTCAACCCCTTATCCAAGGCTTTCTGGATCACATTCTTCAGATGCTTTAAGCGTGTGGCTCTTCTACAGACACCCATTGATAGCCGTATACAACCTGGCTGCTTATAGTAGGCAGGTTCAGGGATGTATACGGGACTCCTTTAGCTTGCTGTGACCATATGTGACACAGCAGAGATGATCTGTGGGGTCAATGGCCATTTACCATGAATCAGGAGAAAAGACCCAGAGATGCTCACAGACATGAGAGCTGAAGAAAATCTCCAAGTAAGTCGTTTTTCTACCCAGCACATAAACACTAGCACTAAAAGAGAATGTTGCATGTTTAAACCACAGAAGCCTCGGTGGCATTAAAGCACAGCTGTTCTTTACAAAAGTAGCTTGTGGCAAGACAACAGGACTGGCCTGTCTCCATTTACAGAAGACACTCTCAAACTCATAAGAACCAGCCTTTTTACTACGGATGACATAAATTCCACAGAGGTTATTTCAGGTACCAGCACCACAAAAGCTGATGCTGAAACTTGTATAGAGACTTTGCTGTCCCCGGGAACCACATTCTGGCATGGCCCATGTGCAATGGCTTGTGAATATCACTATTGCCTGAGAGTACTGGCAGTGTGTGGGAGGGCATGTGTGTGTTTGGGACAAGTGCCGGAGATACTTGTAGCTCGACAATGAACCTTTTTTTCCATGACTCTCCATCCAATTAATACCAGACATTAGTAATCACTGGAGCATAAGAATTTCATTTCTTTCTGACGACGAGAATGATCGAAAAGAAGCTGGGTTTGCTGGATGGAAGTCATGTCGGCTTTTAAAAAGCATGATTTCTTTGCTGTGCTTTCTCATTCATTTACGCTGTATATTTTATTCGAGTCCTCCCAGTGGTTCTGCTTACAAGAGAAAGAGCATTCAAAACCACCTGGTTTCCAGTCAAAGGATACTCTGGGAAGAGTAAGAAGCGTCTGCTCACCCACCCCCACTCCCCAGCCCCCAACTCTGTGAAAACAGAAAGAAAATGAGGGAGTAAATGAAACAGAAACCTCATTTCAGAGATCTCCAGCAGAAAGCTCTGCAGTGAAACAGGCCTGCCAGAGTCCGTCCTCCAGAGCTGTTGCCCTAACACACACTAAGAAATGGAGGGAAGGTAGGGAGGGAAGGAGGGAAAGAAAGGCCCAAACCAACTACCATTTCTCCCTCAAAGCAAGGCAACCTGGCCAACTTTGTCTTCCCACATCTCTCATCCCCCCCATGCTCCCTGCCCCTTGCTCTTCAGGGGGTCTCCCAATGACATTGGAAAGGAAGAACAATCCCAGGAGTGAATACCAGAATAGCAGGTGGGGAGAAGCAGAATGAATCCAGAAGAGCCAATTCCTGGGTTAGCCAACATCTGGGTCAGTCAGGTGAGTAGGACTCAGTCACAGGAAGAGGAATATCGAACTCCCTAAGTACCACAATGATCCTCACTTCGGTGGAGGCAGGAAGAGAAGCAAAATGTGCAAGAGGTTGGGGGGTTGGCAACTGACCTGAGAACTAAAGCTAAGCTTGTAACTGCGCTGTGTGTGTGTGTGTGGGGGGGGGGGGGGCATCCACAAAGGCAGTTCCAGAGGGGGCTCCAACCCTATGGAAATCCATAGAAGCGGCATTTTGCCAAGAGCAGAAAACTTTCCTCCAACTTGGTTGCCGGAGAGGAAGGAAGGCCCTTGGGGAATGACCTCGTTGGGGGGAGATGTAGCTTAGCTAAGGAGGAGGCTTGAGGGAGGAGGGATGGGGGCCCCGACAGGTAGGCGGAGGTTTGGGGGAAGGGTTGAGAGGGATGCACATGGATGTGGCTGAGACTCTCAGCCCCGCTCACCGGTCCCGAAGATCTGGAAGAGAAGGCGGGGCTGCGAGGCGCGGATGGCTGCGGACAGGCGGCCCTCCCGGCCCCCTTCCGATGCCTTCTTCTCCGGCATGAGGCGGATCCGCAGCCGCCCCTCGCCGTGGTGCACCCACCAGCTGAACAGCTCGCTGAGGTTGAACTGGAGCATCCCGGCTGCAGCCTCCTCTGGCGGCCCGACGCAGCCCTCCAGGATCGCCTCCTCGCCCAACTCCAGCACCAGCTGCTTGGCGCGCCGGAGCTTGCGGACCGACCCGCCCTTCAGCACCCTGGACAGCGTCCGTGCCGGGGCCGCTGCGGTGGCGCTGGCCCCGCCGGGGACCCCGGGTGGCGGCCCCCAGCAGCCGGAGCAGGGGGGCGCAGTCCAGCGCCAGCGAGCCGCGCGCCTCGGGCCGGCCAGCCCTGGACTCCGCGGGGCTCGGCGACGGCGGCAGCAGCAGGTCCCGGGCGTAGACGCGGAAGAGCGAGGGCACCACGAAGTCCACCGCCAGGCTCTTCCTCTGCAGGCGCGAGTAGCTGAGCGGCTCTCGGGGCTGCAGCACCGGGCCCCCGGCCGAGGAGCCCCCCCGGCCGCTGGCCAGTCCCGGAGACTGGCGTTGCCAGCAGCGGCAGCAGCAGCCATAGAAGCCCGGGAGCCTCCATCCCGCCGGCACAGAGTTGTTTGGACTCGCTGGGGCCCAGCCTCGCCCTTCGCTGCACCCAACGGCCGCCCCTTGGTCCCGAACAGCTCTGTCCACCTGCTGTCGCGGGGTCCATCGTGCACTGGAGTCTCGATTCCTTCCCGACTGCAAGGAGCGCGGTCCGAGTCTCGGCCGCGTCCGGAGTCGCCCAAGCGCGCCGCGCTCGGCGGCAGAGACCCCGCGCTTCCCCGTCTGTAGCTCGCTGCGCTCAGCCTAGGGATCCGGAGAAACTCAACTCCTAGGGTTGGAGGGAAAATGGCAAACGGGCACCGTCCTCTCCTGCCCCCGGCGGCCGGAGCCGGGGGTCTGGCCGCTCTCGGGCGCCCTCCAAGCCCCCGCAACTTTCCAGCTGGGCACGGCGCGGCTCGCTGGCCGTCCGAGCCGCTCCCGCCGGCTCTTGGCGCCTCCACCGCTGAGACGGAGCCGAGCTTTGCTCGCGCGCCCTCGGGCCACTCACCGCAGCGGGAGCCGTCGGGCTCCACCGCCCGCAGAACTTCTCCCGGGGCTTCCAGGGATCCGCCGCGCTGCGGGGGCGAAAGATCCCGGCTGCCGCCACTGTCGCGCAAGTTTGCTGCGTCCTTGGGGTCCGCGAGCGCCTCGGATCCCCGCGAGTTCGCGGGCGGCCCCGGGGGCAGCGGCCGAGCGGCCGCGTTCAGGGCAGGAGAGCTCCAATTCCCGCGGCGCCCCTCCTCGCCCACCCGCAAGCCCCGCGGCACCCGGAGGCTGGTCAGAGAGCGCCGACGGTCTCTCGGCCGCCCTCTGGGCCCTCTGGACTGTGGCAGGGGGGGGGTGGCAGCTGCTCCCTCCACGGCCGCCCCCCGAGCGCCGCTGGAGAGCATCTGCCCCGGCGCCCGCCACTCGCAGCTGGCCGAGCCGCGAGCGCGCGCGGGCAGGGGGCGGGGCCGCGACGGGGGCGGGGTCCGGGCGCCTACTCCGCGCGCCGCCGGGCTCACGCAGCAGGCCCCGCCCCACGCGCACCCACCAGCCAATGGCGCGCCGAGGTCGGCTCCTATGCAAATCAGCAGAGGCCTCGCCATTCATTGAGAAAAGCCGAGGAACACCGCGCCCTCCCTCCTTTCCTCCTTCCATCCTCTCCCATCTCCTCTTCCTTCCCCTCCTGCAGACTCCCCGTCGTCTTTCTCAGCTGCGCCTTTGGGTTCTAAGCGAGGGGGACGCGAGGACGGGAGGAGGGCGGTGGGGACTGGAGAGGGCCGTGGCAATCAGGCACTCGCCCCGATGATGGGTTTAGGAGATGCAACGGTCCTACTCCAGCGAGGGAGGTTCTGGAACAAAATCGGAGGCTTCGGCACGGGAGAGGGGCAGGAGAAGCTCCAGCGACATTGCCAACTTGGAAGAGAGCCCTGGAGGAGAAGCTTCTCGGCCCTTTGGTTATTTGAACGCAGTGCTGGGTCCTGGGGACCCTGCCACCCACGTAGAGGAAAGTTGTCCGACGTGGGGGGGTGTGGGGTGTGGGGGGGGGCGCCCACTCACGGAGCCAGTCCTTAGCGGGCGCAAACGCACCCCAGAGCGTCCGGAAACCCCTCTCCCCATCCAGAAAGGTGTTCCCTTTGCGTCACCTCCTTTAGATTCCACAAGGAAAAGATCTGCAAATTTTAGAGATGAGGAAACTGAGTCCCAAGGCCCCTGATGGGTTTCCGCTGGCTGGGGGGTGGGCGCGGGCGAGAGGACCCCGAGGGTCGCCCGAACTTGCTCCATCTCCCGCACCGCACCGCCTCCGCTGCTAGCAGGCCAAGAGGAGCCAAGGGTGACAGCGCCAAGAAGAATGATCAGAGGCTTCCGCTCAGCAGAAGTCCTGAACTTTTCCCTTTTCTCTGGGAAGGGCCTTATTTCTAATCTCTCTCTCCCTTCATCTCTGCCAACACAAAACTCAGATAATAACTGTTTATAAGAAGAGCTGCACTAGGACCTTAGACTAAACCGGTCTTGGGTGCTTACAACTCTCTCCCTTGCTCCTGCCTCAGAAGGGCTGATTGTCAGGCCTTGCTCCAGTGCTAAAAATAAAGCACCGGCTTCTCTTGAGGAACTCGCAGCCTGGAAGGTGCAGAGGCGCGTTTCTCGCTTCCCTTTGAGTGTGCCACAGTCTGGAGTGAAGCCTGGCTTCACCCTGAGCTCCAAAGCGGTGCAGGAACTCTCCTGGGGAGAGGAGGTGCACTCCCTCGCGGGGTTCCGGAAGGCCCAAGCAAAGAATATGGAGCCTCAGAATGGCCAGCTTCCGGTTCTATGTTTGGGGACCCATTTTCTTTAACAGGGAACTTGCCTCTTCCTGGAACTCAACTGAGCGCGCTGTGTTCAGGAGCAAAGACTGATATGGTTTAAGGCGATTCTCAGAGCTTGATGAAGGAAGGGAGGAAGGAAGAAAGAAGAAAGAAATGGGGGTGGAGTTAATAGTTTCCGGTTATTTAAGTTGATGTATTTAGATTTTCATCGGCTTTCACAAGCATACACACTGGTGAAGAGGAAATTCTATTTGAGAAATTGGGACATACTAATACACTTGCCCTTCCCTCCCCCCCCCCCCCCCCCTCCCCTTCACTCTTTCTCTGATTCTCCAAAGTCAAACCAAGACCTCTGCCGTGAAAACTAAGAGGCCGCTGCTGCAAGCAATGGCCACCAGGGGGCTGCAGAGACTAGAAACTTCAGTGAGTCACCGGGTTATTCATCATGCTCCCAGATAATGTCTCTGGCCATTAAATTTGCACTTTGCAGACACAGAGAGTCTCAATTAGTTCTCACGATTTTACAAGTTCTCTCCAATTTATCAATAAAGGATTAGTATCTTTTCCTGTAGATTAAGTGACGTGGAATCTCAAAAATGTCCCCCTTTATAAAGGTAGCAGGAATGAATAGTAAGAATCTATTGCTCACTATACATGAATCTATAAAAATGTGTGTGTGTGCGTGCGTGCAAGCTCACGTGTGCCACATCACACAGTGGTCTTTTGAGGGGAAAACACTGCTATTATTTCCAGTACCGAGACACAACTGTTAAGGTTCAGAGAGAGCAAAAGTTATTTACCCAAATCAAACCAGTGAGTATCTGCATCCAAAAATTGTACATCCAATGAGAAAAATTGGGTCTTTTCCTCAAGCCAATATCTATCATTCTGACACCTCTCTCCGATATCACTGACATCTAGGCAGTGGGAAATGGGAAAATGCACTTATAGGATAAATAGAGATAGAAAAGTCAGGCCTGGGAGAGTGCTCATGGAGAGGGAGAGAATGCCTGCAAACACGAGGCTCAAATTGAATCTCCAGCTCCACTACGCCCCTCGAGTGCACCCAGGACACCAGGGCTGAGAACATAGTCATTTGCATACACTGTGACAAGCACAGATGGGAAAGCTCCCACCACTCTGAGAAAGGAAATGGGCAGAGTAGGAGCAAAGGACGTTAACATGGATTGGGCAGTCATTGTGCATATTTCACAATGATCCTTATCAATGGTAAAGGGGTCAATTGGACAGCAACAGATAGTGGCTATCAGAGCACAGCACATACAGAGATCACAGTATAAAGCTGCACACAGGAAACCTAATCCATACGATAAACCAATATTGGTGCAACACAAACATAGTTTTTAGGAATAATCCCATTTAATATTCACAGTGGCACATGAGGGGAAGTAACAGTATGTGATAGATCACAAAGCAGATGCTCAGCAAACTTAACACTCCAGTAAGAGACCGCAGAGGTAACACAATTTGTTACAAGATTGAAACCTGGATATTTAGCTAAAAACTCCGTGCTCTCGAGCCCTGGATAAACCTTTAAGAGCAAAAACAGCATGTGGTGGGACACGAAGAAAACTAAATGCCCAATTCAAAAAATAAATAGACAGAGAGAGGGTAGAATAGTAGGGATGGTGGACAGACACAGGAGAAATCTGATAGTCTCGGGTGCAGCTCATAAGCGGGGCTCTGGGGTCCCTAGCCCATAACTCAGGCTCTAAATAGGGAAGGGAAGACAAGGTTAAATCAATACCAGTAGGGGGAAAGAAGAAGGTGGCAGGAAGACACCCCAAAAGGAAATCCCCAAGTCCTGGAAATGGATGAGAGGGGGTGCTTGAATGCTCTAAAAAAGCAAACAATAGCATAAGACCATTCACAATGAGGGAAGTGAATGCTAAGACAAAACAAGTGAATGTTAAGAAAACTACAACAAAATACAAAACGAGGCAAAACCTACAAAGGCTGATTAAAGCAGACATTCAGCTGGTCTCGTGGGCGGATGTGGTGTGGTAAAGAGAGAAATGGAGAATTGGGGGTCACGAAGAGAGCACGGAGGCTAAGTCATGGCCTTGTTTGTTCAAATCCAGGACAATCGTCCCCAAGCACCACCATAAGTGACCCCTGAGCATAAAGCCAGGAGTAAGCCTGAACATCTGAACATTGCCAGCTGTGTGCAGCCTTCCCCATACCCCAAAAAGGTCATAAATAAGTGGTAGAGAAAAAAATATAGGAAAGGAAGAAAAAGACAAAGTAAGGGAGGAGGCAAGAGGAAATTTAGAAGAACCAAGCTCCACGTCAGAATATTAGGGCAAAGACATTTGAAGCCCCCACTGAGCTCCTGTGCCCAGAGCCTAGAGCAGGAACTGTGACCTAGGAAAACATCCAGGAACATTGGTTATGGTTCAGGAAACTGCGTCTGAACCAGAGACTTGTCTCACAATCTCGCTGGCCTTGTGAGACCCCTAATTTCTCTAGGCTCCTCCAATTTCCTATCAAGTTGGAGGAAGAACTTTTGAAGACATAGCCACTCTCAAATTCTATATGAAATTGTCCAAGTGGTCAAAAGTCTCATTCCAGGGGCCAGAGAGATAGCCCAGAGGGGAAGGGTGTTTGCCTTGCATGCAGCCGGCCCATGCTGGCCCGGGTTCGATCCCGGCATCCCATATGGTCCCCCGAGCACCGCCAGGAGTGATTCCTGAGTGCAGAGCCAGGAGAAACCCCTGAGCATTGCTGGGTGTGACCCAAAAAGCAAAAAAAAAAAAAAAAGTCTCATTCCAGTCTAGAGAAAGAGTGGGTGGGGTATTAGTAGGAGAATGCTTCAAGATTTGAGGAGACCAGGAAAAGACCTGAGTTGGAGAGAGGAAACAGTAAAATAAAACTAGGATTTTTTGACAAAAATCTCTCTTTGCCACTGCACAAAATTGAGTTCTGAATCTATAGTTATCCCATAATTGCTGTTTAGACATGCAGAAGATCTAGTCTAACAATGACAAAGTTATCCACTCCACCATTGTTTATCACACATCTGCTCTGTGTTTGACTTTGCATGGATGCCAAGAAGAGCCATTGTGGTGAGTAAAACAGTCAAGGATCCCACCACCATGAGCCCTTTGTAAAAATTAAATTAAAGATATACTAAACTGAACCCACACCTGCACTACAACAAAGCAAAACATGAACAACCCCATCTAGAAAAAAAAAGCTTAGGAAAAACTTTGCAAATAGAATCACATAAGAGTGACAGACTTATAAATGACATTTTTCATTTATTTTTCCTTTTTACAAGTGACTTTTACTGGGTTCTAATCAAGTAGAATCACCTTCAGTGCTCAGACTGACTCCCATAACAAAGTGCTCAGTCAGGCTAGCTTGGTGTTCATAATAGAACTACCCAAATCTCAGTAACTTAGAAACAGGGAAGAGAAGGAAGGGTCTAGAAGACCAGTGTTACCCAGAAGCAAAAAAAAAAAAATCTTAATACCCCTGGGAAAGACCACCAACCTGGGAGCCCCATCGCCCCCAAAGCACAGCCTGCAGCTCCTGTGGACACACCCAGTAGAACTCAGTTGGCCACCCTCTCACATCCCTCCAGGCCAGTTGGAAGAGGCCACATAGAGGCCGACAGAACTTTTCACAGCTCCAGAAAACTCCACCCCATCTCCTGGCTAGTGAAGAGAGGAGAAACAACAAGGCATCAAAGCAAACAGTTCACTATCTGTTTCACAACCATCCGCCATCTTGGCTGAAGCATGGTACATTAGGGAAGAAGGATAGGAGCTATTACTGCAGCTAACACATGTTAGTCTTTTCACCAGCCGGTATCCTACTATTTTCTTGTCCTTTTTTTAAATATCCTTTCTGGGCCGGAGTGATAGCCCAGCGGGTAGGGCGTTTGCTTTTTGCACGCGGCCGGCCTGTGCCAGCCTGGGTTTGATCCCCGGCATCCCATATGGTCCCCGAGCACCGCCAGGAGTGATTCCTGAGTGAAGAGCCAGGAGTAACCCCTGAGCATCGCGGGTGTGACCCAAAAAGCAAAAAAAAAAATAAATAAATAAATAAATAAAAATAAATAAATATCCTTTCTTAGGCTGAAGAAGATGAAAGTAAAATGTTAGGGGGTAATTTTGTTATAGGCTTCCTGGGAAGCTTCTTCCAGGATTCCAAATCAATGTGCAGGGTCCGCTCCTTGGTTCTGATCATTAGTCAATACAGCGAGTTGTTCTGGCTTTTCACTTTTCGAGGCCTCAGAGGTATCTTCTACATCTTGAGCCTGTTCATGTCTTTGAGATCTATTAGATTGCCCTTAGACAAGTCAGTCTCCAAGCAATGGATTATATCCAATTGTCCTGCTTGTTTGTCCCAGTGATCAAAATAATGACCTGTTGCCATTAGCCAGTCCTGTCTGCTCCATCACTTCCATCTGCGATGTCCTACCTGGTTTTCTGTCCCCTTTGTACCCCAAATTTCAGGCTTATTGAACCCCTCTGCCTGGGCCCACTGGTGCAGAGACCCATCTTGGTTCTGCTCAGTAGGCATTTAGACCAGACACTCTGTTTTATTCTCACATCAACCCTCCTTGCACTTTGAATCCAGTTTCTAATAACTACCATTTTTATCTAGCTCCTATGGACAAGCCATACCTTATCTCTAAATCCTTGCAGGGTTGGAGGGAGGGGGCAATCTTGATCTTACAGGACCTCAGGCAAATCTCTCCCTACCCTCCTTCTGGTGTCCACACACTGGGCTCCCTGTCTAGTATAACCGCATACATGCTAGTTTCTAACCCCCTCTCCCAGGAATATGGTCTAGACCATCCTGGATTCCTTCCCTTTGTTCCCTTCTTCTATTGGCCCGCAGTCAAGAGTGAGCCTCACTAATTGGCATGGCACTCCAGACCATGTGCATAACTGCTTAGGTCAGGGGAGAGAAGCCAATTCCCTAGTTAATCCAATCCTCTGGCCATAGAAGCCAATCAGTCTCCCTCTCCAAGGGAAGCACAAAGAATCTGTAGAAGTGACACTTGACTCATGTTAATATGACTCACAGGGTACCCAGAAAGCTCTCTTTCCTGAAGACTAATGGGTTTCATCAAATCTATGACCTTAAAGGAACACCTCATTTTAGCACACGTGGGATGGACCTTGTTTCCGACGAGTCAAACTAAAGCAAGCTGAGACATTTGTCATTTGACTGTCTACCCCGAGGCCCTGATTTTGAGTCCTGTAGTTCATGTCCCTCCCTGTGAAAGCCCCTCCAGGTGTGACCCCCATGATAATTTTTTGTTTTCACCTCTGTGCTGAATGTGACTCAGTACATAGGTGAAAACAGTACCTAGCCAGCTGGGAGTCCAGAGGACCATATGTTCAAAGCTCCAAATATAGCCAAGTAACTTGATGTGAATTCTACGGATGTCAGCATTCCACATATGAGGTAGGCTTGGCTGTTGCACCATTCTGATTGGAAAGATACTTCAAAGTCTTGTAGGAAATCAGGGGACATCAGGGCTGATCCAAACATCCCATTGCAATGCTCCACCAGTGAACAATGGTCCTGGCACATGGATCAGTCCTATACACAGGGTCGTACACTGACTGTCAAGCAGGAAGAGTCCTGACTGCAGCTTCCTCTTCATTCCAAGTCCCAAATCCTGCAGGGGGATGCCAGGGCCTTAGTGATCTCAGGGTACCTTGCCAGTCTTCTAGCAGAAAAGCAGATCCTCAAACTTCTAAACAGTCCAGAATGCCTGGCCCTGGGACAGGAGTCAAGCTCTGGAGACCATGCTCTTTGAAAAACATGTGTCTACTATCACGTTTTGTGAAAGATGGACACCTCTCCTTATACCACCTATGTGGTATTGGTGCCCTCCACGCTGGACATGGTTGACCAGCATCACCCATGGGATATGTATATTTTCTGCTGGACTTCTGAGTTTTGTGTCAGTATGACTGTGGCTGGTTCTCTGGTCTTTGAGAAGCAATCTGCTGGGCTGTATAATACCCAAGAAACCCCATGTGGAGAAGTTCACTTGGCAAAGAAGAAAGGAACTCTACCAACAATCCAGCCTACCTGCCAGGATGCAAGTACATGACCTTGAAAGAGGATTCTCGGCCAGGCGTCAAGCCCTCTGCTGCTTGCAGCCTCCGCTGAACCATAACCACAAAAGAAACCAGCTAACTTGACTTAGCTAAGTTTCTAACTGATGGAAACTGTGAGATGATAACATTGGTCATTCTTGTCAGCTGCCAAGGAGTAACTTACTGGCAGTGAAAGATCAGTAGCATGCCTTTCCCGTGAGGGAGGTCCCTCTCTACTTTTACTTGCTTTTCAGCCCAGACAAAGCTTAAGGCCTGTCTGCAGTGGTGCCCAACTGTACCAAGGGAGCATTCGTCAGCGTGAGCCCAGCTCTCAGCCCAAGGAAGCCCTCACTGTCCCACCTGCCACCAGATACAAGCCCTCACTTCACCCCTTAGCACTGGCAATGAAGCTCTCCTCTCTTTCTATTTTCTTATATAATACAGACTTTCTGGGAGTCAGAGTGATAGTCTAGTGCGTAGGGTGTTTGCTCATTTGCTTGTATGAGACTGACCCAGGTTCGATCCCGGCATCCCATATGGTCCCTTGAGCACGGCCAGGAGTAATTCCTAAGGGCAGAGCCAGGAGTAACCCCTGAGCATCACCAGGTGTGACCCAAAAAGCAAAAATAAATAAATAAAAAAATTAAAAAATGCTGTCTTTCTGGTTATAAAAATAACACCTTTGTTTTGGTCTTGCTGATGGATAAATTTATTAGCTTTAAGTGTATATTTTGACACATGGCTAGTGACTGCATAGTTAGTTGAAGAATGAAAGAATTAAAAATAAGGTAAAAAAAAACAGTGACAATGCATGTTATGCATATTTTCTTTTAAGAAAAACCAGCCTGAGAAAAGGGAGAAAAATTTAATGGTAAGGAACTTCAAAGGGAGATTTGAAAGGAAGTTTAAATGCCCATAATTTTACCACCCCAAAAATAGACTTAAAATTCTGGCATATCTCCATCTAAATATTGTTTTAAATTGGTATAATTTAAGTTATGTAAAGTTATATTCTAATATCTTTTTTTTAGGATTTGATTTTTAAATGAAATCCACTTAAAGAAGTCCCCACCCAAACTCTATAAGCATTAAAATCACTTCACTTGATCACTTGAATCCCTTTATTCATCGATTTGCTCGAGCGGGCGCCAGTAACATTTCCATTGGACCCTATCACGTGCCAATGTAGCCCAATGGCATCTGGTTGATTCAGGAATATGAAGAGCCTCAAATTGTTCCTTCAGGGTCTTGACAAGGAAGTCTGACCATCTTGTAGGTAGGCGGCCACGTGATCTTTTGACATCCCATGGGATCCAGTTGGTAACGGCTCTAGTCCAGCAGTTGTCTCCAAATCGCATTACATGTCCAGCCCATCTGATTTTCAATGCCTTGGCAAACGAGACAGCATCCCTGATTCAGAGTAGGGACTCTCGGGTTACTTCTAGTCCACTGTGGCCATTTCTGGTGGTGATAGTTGTACTGGTTTTCTGGTTTTTCCTGGTGGTAGGACCTGGTAATTCTGCTTTCAGTCTTTGAATGAACACACACACACACACACACACACACACCTATGACAGCATAAAATGCAGGCATACTAATAACTTTGTGCTCGGGGTTTGTTCTATTTTCACAAAGACCAAGCTCTGCACCAGCAAAACAGTGACAGACATCACTGAGAAGGTCAGGCATGAAAGACACACAAGGGTGTTGATAATGACGAAGAGAATGAACAAGGTCATCTCCAGGACGAAACCCCCGGTGAGTGGCTGGAGGTCACCTCCAATAACACCAAGGAAGTAAAGTGCCAGACATCTCTGTAGGGAAGACAAGGCATCTGGGCCACGGCCAAAAGCTTCCCCCTATCCCATAACCTGCTGGAGTGCCCCATTCCCTCCCCATTCTCCAGCCCCCTGCTACTGGTCCTCCTTCATCGCTCCTCCACCTCTACCCTGCTTACCAACCTGACTTCCGGTGCTTGGGAGCACGAGTAGAGCATGGCCCATAAGCCAGCAATCTCTATTCTCTTCAAGTTCCCTCCTATAGTGGCCTCAGCCTTTCCTCATGCTTCATCCTCAGTCTTATGAATGTTGTCGACAGTCATTTTTCTCTCTGGATGCAATGACAATATATAGTCCTCAGGGGCTGCCCAGTGTATTCTGCTGCCCAGGACACATCTGGTCTACTGCCCATAAGCCCAGTGTTCTGATTGCTCCAATGTCACTTCCATCAATGGCTGGAGCCAGGGGACACAACACCTGCCCCACCTCTGGTGCCCAGCTCACTATACCAGGCGTTTTCCAGGCCACTTGCAGGCAACTCATTCCAGGAACCCACCAACCCACTATATCCTGTTTTTTGTTTTTTCCTGGCTTTTGTTTTCATCTTAACATGTTTCATCAATGAGACATTGTGCATGTTTCATTAAATTGCAGAATCTAGGGATTTGTGATTTTTTAATTCCTTCATAGAATTACAATGCATAAACGAAGCATAATTTGTGTGACCAATATCTGGTTTTGCAGAAGTGCCTTATCTCCAAGCTTTGATGTTGTAAAGAATGCTGTGACTAATATTTATGTGCATCCATCTACGTGCATGACTGATTAATTCTACAGCTCATAAATCTCTGCTTGCATTTTATTTCTTTAGATCCTTAGCTTCACAAAAAAAAAAAAAAGGTAACCACTAACACAGGTCTAGAACTGAAAAGCTGAGAAAGGTTATACAGTGAGGTACATTTTTTCTCCACTTGGGGCCCTAATGCCCCCATTCCTTTCTCCAAGGGAGCAGGAATTGTAACCATTTTTTAGTGTATTTCTACACTAAAATTCTTCTGTGCCTAATAATCCCATAGACCTTGATTCTAAATTCTAGGAGACTCAAAAGCCAGAGAGTCCTGGCTATCTTCATCACAATAACAGCTTTGCCACCTGTTTCTTTTCCCTCCAGTGAATACTGGAGTTATCAGGATCCCTGAGATGAGGGGAGAGGGATGAGGGGGTACATCAAAACTGGGATAGCTAAAGTGCTTATAAGTACTTGGGATTTCTATGTTTTCTTTGAAATCTTCATTTAGTATCTTCAATTATTTCTACACCTATCCTCCTAAAAACACTTCTTCTGTTGTCTAGTCATGTGATAGACAACTTCTTCTGTTATCTAGTCATGTGATATTTTTTATAATAGTGCATTATTATTTCATATCTGAGTTGCTACTACACCAGGCCCACTACAAGAGCCAAGATTCTTCCACCACTCAAGGTCTATTTTCTCCCTGACCCTGACTTCAGCCTAAATTTAGAATCTTAGCTTTAGATGTTGATATGGCCTTAAAATACATACAGCCATAATAGCCCTGAACTAGGGAGGACTAGATCTTGTAAGGAACCATCAGACCTACAGAACTGGTCAGAAACCCCACTCTCTATGGCTCCTTAGCCCCTCTATCTCTGGGTGTGGCCCCTAATTAAAACCAGGCTCATTACTGTCAAATGACTATATTTCTCTCTATTTTATGGTGGGCCTATATGTATGCAAAAAGTATCTATTGATGCAATTTTAAAAGAATTTTTTGGCTTTTATTGTTACCATCAGATAACAAATTTGGTACAGAATAACCTTGAATTTGCCTCATTTTGTTCACATGCAGGTACATTTCTAGAGCAGACATCCTAGTGTAATTGCTGGCACTGCAAATGGATGTTGCTGAATCACCTTCCAGAGACTGTCTTCCTTTTCAGACCCCAAATAGTTGGGCTTGTATGTTTCCTCACAGCTTCTCTGTCAGTGTGGTAGCAAACTTTGATCAGTAAAATCAGAAACTAAAAAATATGGTATCCCATTGTGTTTTCAATTTCATTTCTCCCACCATGAGAAGATCAAGTCTTCTTTCCTGTTTGGAGAAGTCTCTTGTGTCTCTTCCGGAAAGTATTTGCTTAGGTACTTTGCCCATTCGTCTTTTAATGTATTTGTTCTCTCCTGCTGATCAGAAGCATGTTTTTATATATGAAGGAAATTAGCATATATGTTTTTGCCTTTTGATTATCTTTACCTTACCACACAATACATTTTTCAACCATGAAATTAATCATCTCTTTCATGCTTTCTGAGTTACAAGCCCCCTCCCACATCATGCCTGACCCTAGACGAAAAGTTTGGTTTTATATGCTACATTTTATTCTAGTTCTTTTATAAGTTCTCAAGTTTTAATATTTAATGTATTTGAGTTTCAGCTAGAAATTATATTAGGATACAATTTTATTTTCTTTCTGCATGGGATTCATTAACTAGACTTAATAATTCCTCACTGGTAAGAAAAGCTTTACTTTTCTTGATTATGTTTGCCTGTATTTGAGTCTTTTTCTGCGTCCTCCAAACTGTTCATAGGACTATCCATCCTTTCTTCATCTAGGTAGGAAGATGTCCCCTGCTTCCCATTAATATTCTGTTACACAATTTACTATTTCTTGCTGCTTTATTTTGACATATGAATTTTAGAACTGACTCAGTTAAAAAATAAACTTGTTTTATATATTGAAACCACTTAAAATTTACATATTGACAAATGGAGAACTGCATTTTTATGATACTGAGTCCTCCTAACCAAGATCATATATCTAAAAAGATTTAATGATCATAATCCTTTTATCATTACAATGTTTGTGATATGTACACCTATTATTTATTTTGCTACTGGAAATGGGTTTTCCCTTTAAGTGTAATTTTTTATAAATCGAGATTCTATAATTTATAATACTGTAAATTATGGTTTCTTGTCAAAGGTAAATTATATCGTTCTTGGCATTACATGTAGAGATGCTACTGATGTCTCTAAATTCATTTTGTATCCTTTATAAATATATAGTCTTTTTTGAAGGGATGGGGCAGTGTTGGTTTTGGGGCCATAATGGCTGTTCTCTTATTTTTTTTTTTGCTTTTTGGGTCACACCCAGAGATGCTCAGGGGCTACTCCTGGCTCTGCACTCAGGAATTATTCCTGGCGGTGCTCGGGGGACCATATGGGATGCCGGGGATCAAACCTGCGCTGGCATGGGCCGGCTGCGTGCAAGGCAAACGCCCTACCCGCTGGGCTATCGCTCCGGCCCCAATGGCTGTGCTCTTGGCTTATTCCTGCCACTGCTCAGTGATCACTCCTGATGCTGCTAAGGGAACCATCTGTAGTGCCAGGGATCAGACCCTGGGTGGCTATTTGCAAGCCAAGAGCGCTGTACTATGGTCCCTGTATGCTGCCCAGTATCCACTCTGTATATTTGATATTTGAGGTTTCCAGTGAATTCTCTTGACTTTTTTCCATGCACACAGTTCTTTTACCTGCAAACAGTAATTGTTTTGTTTGTTCTGTCTGGTTTTTATACCATTTTTCCTTCTCTTGCCAAGTTTTATTGGTCAGCTCCTCTAAAGGCAAAAATAAATCATGATGAGGGTAGGATAGGGCTTTGGGACTTTATGAAAACAATTCTAATACCTCAACATTAAACCCAATTCTGGGATTAGCCTTGAGAAATATCTGTACCTCCAAAGTCCACGCTCCCACAAAACTTTCAAATCACCCAATCAGTCCTGGTGGCCCCACTCCTGCCAGACGTGTGTAGGGAGGTCTTACTTCAAAGGAATGAGTTTGCTGTTGAGGTCAGGTGCTGAGTCTTGCCTGAGGGCAGAATGAGGCATTTGAAAGCATTTTCCTCTGAAGGGGATTGCCAAAAGAGGGCAAGTCACAATGGTTGGTTTAGGATGCTGAGCACTTCTGGGATCTGGTGAGTCTCCAGCAGCATTCTGTCTGTCTCTGGTTCACAGAATGTAACTGAGCACTAAATCCAGAGTCACTTAGACATTCTGTATCCTAACCCCAACTCTCCTGCCACCCCGTGCAGCCTTTACAACCCTTCTTCAGCGTAGTGTTTACCCACGGACATAAGGATAAGGTGGAATGCTTGCTTAAAACTTTAGTGTCCTGGACTGCTCCAAATACCTGCTGATTCTTAAGCACTCCAGTATTCCTGGCTGTCCATGATAAGTCATCAGGCTGTACCACAAACCATTAGAGTATGTTCTGACCAGCTTGGAGGAAAACCAGCACAATTTCTACTGTGGCCCGGCCCAGAGTCTCCACGGACACCCCTGCATCTATGGGAAGATTGAACCACAGCCAATCCCTGGGCGGAGTCTACGTGAGCATTGGGCAGGAAGTGAGCAAAATGTGTCCAGAGTAAATGCGGTAACTGGGAACCCTCTTTAGAGAAATCATTCTGTACAGGCTGTGCATGAGATCTACGCGAATGACATGTTTCTAGCCATAGAAAGCACATGCCAGTATTGACACACTATGCCTGCATACATCTGTCCTGTCCTGAACTCTGCACTCAGTCTCAGAATCCCGCATCTGCTCCTGAACAGCCTCTGATATGTGGCAACAGGCCAGGATGGCCACTATTATGTCCCCTGCTTGCATCCAGCCTCTGTGATGGCCCCAGTTACTGGCTTGCCGGCTTCCATTGTTGTGGACGAGTCTGAGTTAACCAGCATCCAGGATCCCATCTCTGTACTCTCCCTGCTTCTTCTTCTTCCCCACTACCTGCCTCACCTACAGCCCCAGAGTCACGGCTCCAAGTGAGGACAGATGTCCCAGAGGATGAACAGTCATGTTTACAAACTGCCTGTGGCTCCCACACATATAGGCAGAGCTGCCTTGGAGAGTGACACTTGCGACACCCAGACTCAACCCCTGGGGTTGGAGTCAGAGTGGTGAAAAAGCACAGAGCTGCCTTTAAATTGGTCTTTAAGCAAAGAGTAAACCAGCTCAGCCCAATCAGGAGAAGCTCACTCAGAAACGACCCCACTGCTGTGCTTCCTGGGCCTATGGGGACTCGCTAATGAGACTCCAGCACCGCTGCCACTTTCCTGTAAGTCACACCACATCAAGGCAAGTTTGTGGGGACATGAACGGGAGCCTGGCCCGCAGAGGGAACCCATCTGGCGAGCTGAGCTGCCGTCTCCAGCAGCAACACATAATGAAGGCGGATCCTCTGAGAGGAGCAAAGCATTTTTCCAGTCCGTGTCTTTGCCATCTTTCCAAGCGTGATTTTCAAAGCCTGGTGAGCAGACGAGTCTCCCTTTCTTCCAGGAAATGATGAGCTGCTCTGTAGACTTTCATCTTGACCTGACACTATGGGCTACTTAGCAACAACTTAAATTGAGTTATCGGGGTTATTAAATGTTGGCATTCATAAACTAAAAATAGCTCATTACCAGAGTTTGTGGAGGAGTTTAATTTCCATATTCACAAAAAAGTGAGGATACCTTACAAAGCCTGGAAGCCTTTCCTGGCTGCAACTTGCTGTAGCAGGTAACTGTACCCCAACAACTTTGAGGATGTTGGCTCCTTAGCTGGGTCTTCAGTGCTACTGGGAGTTGAGCTGACAAGGTAAAGAGTTTTCTTATTAGGAGTTCTTACTAGCAACTAGGATGAGATGCTGAAGCATTCAAGCGCTGCTATTTTTGATTTTTTGAATATAAATTGCAGTTCATTTAGCTTCATTATTATCAATTTAGAGTATTATCAATTATTTGGTTAACCCTACGGTACATTGTAATATATTATGGTATTACCAGCATTTCAGGCCTACAATATTTCCAATAATTAGAGTTTGATATAAATCATCTAGATCCCTGTGGTAATTGGCTTTTATAAGGACACTTAATTTATAATGTGCTGCCTATGAAATTTTGCCATTTGATTAACTTGTATGTTCTATCAAAGAAAGTGTAATAAAGTCACTGGAATGTTAAGATCACGGGATATTGTTTAGCATATATAGACTTGTATATATTCACGTTCTTCTCTTATAGTCTGCAATATGTATGTCTAGCTCTCAACATATATATTGCAATATGTATGTCTAGCTCACAACATATAGCTTGCAATATGTATGCCTAGCTCACAAGTTTAACAACAATTCATTGAACTTCTCCCTCCATTCAGGTTCTCATCCTGCCTAACTTTTGTCACCGACAGAGAGAACAGGTGGGCTGTGGAGTCTTTTGCCTCATCTAAGTGAGTTGTGATCAAAAAACATTTAATAAAATGGGGCCAGAGTGATAGTCCAGCAGGTAGGGCGTTTGCCTTCATGTGGCCAACCAGGGTTTGATGCCCGGCATCCCATATGGTCCCTGAGCACTGCCAGGAGTAATTCCTGAGTGCAAAGCCAGGAGTATCCCATAAGCATTGCTGAGTATGACCCAATTTAAAAAAAAAAATTAAGAAATTAAGGGGGTAGAGAGCGCAACTGGGGGCTTAGGGGCCCCAGGCCTGGGTCCAGGGCTCCCTGATTTAATGAATAGTGAAGCAACTTCTTGGGTCTTAACATACACTTTCTGTTTGCAGAAAAAAATTCATGCTGCAAAAATGAAACATTAAAATATATGAATTATACTTTCCAATTTACTCAACTACCATGACCCTTTAAGAGTCTGTTATTAAAACCTCAAATGTGGATCTGAAAAGGTAGTATAGCAGGAAAGGTGCTTGCCTCACACGAGACAGTGTTCAATCTCCAAGTCCTACAAGGAGTGATCTCTGGAGTGAGTAAGCCCTGAGCATCACCAGGTATGGCTCAAGAAAACCAACAAATAAAACCCAGAAATCAATCATTCCTTTAACAGCTGGGTGACTAGAGAAATTGTGATACATATGCCCAACAGAATATTACTTCACGGTAAGAAAAGATGGAATCTTGTAGTTGGCTACAACTTGGAAGGAACTGGAGGCGGTCACACTAGGCTCACAAGTGAGTCAGGAGAACTGGGGCCCGAATGATGCCGCTCATCTGTTGTCATGCCAATTACCATAGTGGGAGCTGGAGTTTAATCCCTGGGAGTAGAAGCCTGGGAGTCAGAATGGAACACATACCAACGCATACCATGTCCTCATCCCACTGGCGACGAGCATGGAGCCACATCAGTCCTTGGACGATGCTGATCTTTCCCATAGGAATGAGTACTTCAGCATACTCACTCACCCAGATGCTCTGGTATCCCAGAAAAGTTTGAAGACAAGACTGGGGGTATTTATAGAATTGCTAAGAAACTTGCAGATAGTCACAAATCTATCTGCGATTTGGAGACGACCGCTGGACTAGAGCCGTTACCGACTGGATCCCATGGATCCAGTCATAACGGATTTTGACTGGATGTCAAAAGATCATGTAGCCGCCCACCTACAAGATGGTCAGACTTCTTTGTCAAGACCCTGAAGGAACGGTTTGAGGCTCTTCATATTCCTGAATCAACCAGATGCCATTGGGCTACATTGGCACATGATAGGGTCCAATGGAAATGTTACTGGCGCCCGCTCGAGCAAATCGATGAATAACGGGATTCAAGTGATCAAGTGTGATCAAGTCACAAATCAGGATTAATCACCTCTGTGATGCCCAAAAGAACTCTGGGACCAGTCAGATACCATTCTAGCTGAAAACCATGTGTGTTTCCTTATACGTATTTCTCAGGAAACAATGACTCAGGGATAGTGGACAACAACCTAGCCATAGACCCCTGGGGCCCCACATTGGGTGCCAGATGTTTATGTTGCTGGTGGTGAGGGATGTTGATGTCGCTTGTGAAGTTGGGACCTGAGCGATTGGAACGCTCACAAAGAAGGTCGAGTAGAGCACCCACAAAGAAGTCTCCACAAACCACTTCAGGGGGAATAGCTCCATTTTCTTAGGTGGAACAGGGAAGGGATATTGAAACTAGGGGAAAGCAGGGTGTGAACTCTGTGTCAGCCAACCAGGTAGAGGCATTAAATCAGGGTTTCTGCTTAATCCTAATCAGATAGGGTGTGAAAGGGGCTTAGAACAGGGTGTGTGCTTCTGTACTGGCTGTGTGCTTAATGTGCTTAGCTACAAAAACAACCTTCAGGTGTTATGCATTTAAAGAGGTCCTCACCCTGCTCTACAACACACAATACAAAGGACAATGGTTTGAACTGTTAGAGGGAGGAAGATTTTTTCTAACAAACTTTCAAACATACACTCTGCCAGTGGGAGAGGTAAGCAGGCTTCATCCTGAAGTGGGGGAGTTTTCAGATAACACCCAGAGCTTATAAATATATTATTCTCATGGAATATTTTCCCACTTACTCTAGCTTTTATTTTCTTAGTTCCTGGACAAATCAAAGAGACTTTCAATGAGTTCAGGATAAAGCATTCTCCAGGTAGGGCAAACTCCCATGTCTCTCAAAGATTAACATCCTTCTGAATGACCTGGAAGATGAAATAAGATGAGAGTTACTCAGAAGGGACCATGATACTGAGCAGAAACAAAGAAAAATGGGAAGAAAGATTAAAAGAATGAGTTTTTAAGGTTCTTGAGTGTAGAAGTTGACTGATGGCCCATGGGGATTATCTTTTATTTTGTCTGAGCTCTCTGCTGAGGTTTGGGGGATGGAAGTTTCAGGGAGAGGGAAAGGTGGGTCTCAGAAGCCACTCTGGTCTGGTCATTTCGTGCTCTGCACAGCACTGGGGTTAAGGGATGGCTGTCACAAAGGCAATGCAGACTGGAGATCAAGTAGGCCTAGAATTTCAAAGGTGGATGGTTTCAAAGCAAAGAGTGGACAGAAAAGTAGACATCAAGGAACAGTTCCAAGCAGTAATAGTTATAGAGATACAACCACTGTCCAACTCTTACCACTCCGCCTCCCTGAAATGAGCTGTGGGCAGATTAAGGCCAGAGTCTTGTAAGGACAGTAAAGCAGAAAGCCAAATGCCACAGAAGAGAAACTGAGGCACTTCCTTTAAAAGAATTTAGGGAAGTTTTCAGAGTTGCAAATATTTCCTAGTGTGGTTTCAACATAGCTAAAGGCAAGCAATGAAGTCAATGATTCTGAGAATAAACTCAGTTTTCTTCCAATTGTTCAATTATGGGGGGCTGGGAAGGCCCCTCCAGACACCCCGAGACAATCTCCTCTCACCTGGTACAATCTTCAGTTCTTTTACGTGTCTGTGTCCTATTGTATTAAGCATCAATTTCTGTTTCAATTATATGGGATACTTGCCACCTTTTCTATGTCTTGTCAGAGTCAGGCCAGAAGAGGATTCTAAATAGGCAATGCCTTATGCATGAGAAATGGATGTCACATACACTATTGCTGACATTACCATCGTCCCCTCAACAGGCATCAGTTCACTGCCTAGATATAGTGTCATTATAGGGCCAGAGAGACAGTAAAGCAGGTAGGGCACTTGCCTCACATTGTCCCAAGCCAGGTTCAATCCTTGATACCAAATATGGGTCCCTGAGCCCACCAAGAGCAATCCCTGAGTACAGAGGCAGCAGTAAGCCCTGAGCACCACTGCATGTGGCCCCAAAACAAAAGCGAATAAAAAATAAATAAAATAGATAGAGTATCATTGTTTATCAATGCAACCTTAGATGATACCATGGGGCTCCGAGGACTTAAAAGCAATAGTACATGTCTCCCCTCTCTCCCTGCAGTGTGATGAGGCACCCAGTGAAGTCACTTACCCAAGATCACTCGACTAGGAAATGGCAGGGAAGGGATTTTAATTCAGAGTCTACAGTCATGAATGGCAATCTTTCCTAGTTTATCCTCATAATGCCCAACATACGGAACACATTCAAAGAATAGTGGGAATTCTTATCCTGGACTGTGTACAAGTTATGAATGAATGTTCTTCCTCCCCTATAAAAACTAAGATAAAATAAAAAACAATAGCATATAAGCACACTCAGCACAAGCCCTTCTGGGCAATAGACTCATGTTTTATTTATCCTGGTTCCTGCTATCACCACCACCACCCTCATCATTATCATCATGTCACAATCATTTTTAATTATAGAGGCCTCTCATTAGTGACCACTTTCTTTCCCTTATTTATGGGCATTTGCATTCATGAATGTCCTTTTTGAACCAATGTCTAAACACAAAGAAGCATTAAACAAACAAAGTCTTTATCTGACATGTTCAGGCATTCTTCTCCAAAATACGGTAGTGAATGAATGTGAGATTATGTTGAAAACCAAGTTGTGTGTCTCCCATATTGTTACTACTTTGATTCATTTTCAGTGTTGTTGACAGCACTCACATGGGTAGTGTTACCAGCAAGCCTGGAAAATGTAGCTCTTCAGGGTAGATTGCTTTCAACCCAACAATCACAGAGCAGATAGTCAATGAGTATTTGAGCCTGTCAAAGGTTGTTCATCCACTTAATGACAAAGCTTCTTATCCCACCCATCTCCTTGCTAAGACCTCAGCAGTCTTGTCCACTTTTTCATTTTTCAAACAGTAAAATGAAGAACTTGCTCAGAACACCCAGATAATGTAGTGGAAACAGCACCAGAATTCCGGTCCACTTAACTCACGACATGCTGTTCTTTTGTTCCCAATGCCACATCTTAAAGTCAGATTCGAACTATTGCAGAGAGGGAGTTCATGCAAGTGGGTGAAACGGAGTAGCTGGGAAAAAAATAATGAGCTCAAGTGAAGATGAGACAATGCCCAGAGAGAGGAGGCAGAGAGGAGTGGGCATTTCCAGGGCAGGAGGACAGACAGAAGCCCACCCCAGCTGGCAGGGACAGCGAGCCTCGCTGTGGAGAGGTGATTATCTGGAGCCCAGAAAGAGTTGGCTGGTATTCTAACTCCACAGATCCAGGAAGTCCTATTTGGACCCGGAATGTCCAGGGCTTAGGGCTAGAGGACAGCTCTGGAATGAAAAAAGGATTGGCTTGAATTCTGTTGTTATTTTGGTTCCGGTTGTTCCAGTCTCACTATTCCAAAGAGTCTAAAGTGACGAAGTTTATTCCCTCTCCATTTTGTCTGAGCCCAGTGGCCCCACCCATGAGCTGCCCTGGGGCTGCCGGCCATAGAAGCGCAGAGCCTCAAGAGCAGGTGGGAGAACTGGAACTCAGCTCTCCCCTAGCTCAGCTGACCATGAGGCCCCCCAGTAGGACAGATGGGTTTTGGGAGTGGGCCCATCACCTCTGGAGGGTCCCGGAAGCAGCCAGATGAGACTCGCCCACCACATCAGCCACCATTTTCACTGTCCAGATGCTGCAGCACATCAGAGCCCACCCAGGAGGGATGCTGACCTCAAGACCAGATTAACAGAGCAAGACAAGTTCGAGCCAGGTAGGCAGCTACCAGAGCGGGAATCACCGGGAATTCGTCCAGATGGAGCTGGGGTTGCCTCTTCCCCTCTCCATTTTGTTTGAGCCCTGTGCTCTACCCAGGAGCTGTCCTGGGGTGACCAGCCATAGCATGCAGAGCCTCAGACGCAGCTGGGGGAGCTGGAACTCAGCTCTCCCCTGGTTCAGCTGACCATGGGGCCCCCAGGAAGACAGATGGGTTTTGGGTGTTGGCCCATCACCTCTGGGGAGTCCTGGAAGCAGCTGGATGAGACTCACCCACCACATTAGCTGCCATTTTCGCTGTCCGGATGCTGCAGCACATTAGAGCCCACATGGAAGGAACTCTGATATCAAGACCAGATTAACAGAGCAAAACGAGTTTGAGCCCAGGTAGGCAGCTCTCAGAAGTGGGAAACACTGAGAAATCATTAGATGGAGCTGGGGTCACCCCTTTCCCTCTCCATTTTGTCTGAGCCAGGTAGCCCCGCCCAGGAGCTGCCCTGGGGTGACCAGCCATAGCATGCAGAGCCTCAGACTCAGCTGGGGAGCTGGAACTCGGCTCTCCCTAGCTCAGCTGACCATGAGGCCCCCAGGAGGACAGATGGGTTTTGGGTGTTGGCCCATCACCTCTGGGGGTCCCAGAAGCAGCCAGATGAGACTCACCCACCACATTAGCCACCATTTTTGCTGTCCGGACGCTGACCATGAAGTCCCTAAGTCATGCGGCCGCTATGCCACGCGCTCTATCAAACTAGTGGAAACAGTTATGTCCTTTAACGTATTGAATTCTATGATGTATAGAAAAGGTAGGCAGGAGGGAGAGATAGAGAAGAGAGAAAAGATATACAGAACCCTCCAAGTAGTTTGGGTGCCGGAGGGTGGAGGGAGGTGGGGACATTGGTGATGGGAGATGGGTTTGGGTGGAGGGATGGGTATTGGAACACTGTAGAACCAAAACTCGAGCATGCGCATATTGCAATTGTATGTCTAAAAGTGGTGTAATAAAATTTAAAAAAAAAATAAAAAAATAAAGTGATGAAGTTTAGGTTAAAGACTGAGAATGAGTAACCCCTATTAAAGCCTGGGAAAACAAAGCAGGAAGTGAAGAAGCAAGGCCGCAAGTTGGGGAGGTCTGTGATGGCACTTGGGAAATAAACCAAGATGGGATGGAAGAATCCACTCTATCACTAGCCCTCAAGCAGAAAGAGCATTATGACAGGACCAATGTAGTGGACGCAGAAGCTGAGGTCTGTTAGGTCTCTTAACATGTAATGGACACAGAAACTGAGGTCTACTAGGTCTCTTAACATGTAGCGGACACAGAAGCCGAGGTCTGCTAGGTCTCTTAACATGTAATGGACACAGAAACCGAGGTCTACTAGGTCTCTTAACATGTAGTTGATACAGAAGCCCAGGTTTGCTAGGTCTCTTAACATGTAGTGGACACAGAAGCCGAGGTCTGCTAGGTCTCTTAACTGGTGTCAGCAACAGGCCCAGAGAAGGCTGGACCCACCTTTTTGGAAAGAAGCTCCAGTAAGGACAAATGGAAGGACATGAGGTGGACATCAAACGGTTCAAGCTCTTCCCCTTGACAATTCTCTAGCAACAGACTCTTATCAAAGTAGAAAGCCGCATGGGGAGGCAGTTTGGGAGAAAACTTATCAAACCAAGTCTTCAAAGATGAGTGGGAAACGCCTCCATTCTGGGTGGTCACCCACATCTCCACCTGGGATGTGGATTCTCAGCTCTGTCCCCTTTGCAGAAACCTGGTGTTCTCTCTTGGGTATTATTTTCTCTCTCTGTCTCTCTCTCTGTCTCTGTCTCTGTCTCTCTTTCTTTCTGCCTCTCTCTGTCTCTCTCTTTCTCTCTCTCCTTTCTCACAATATCTAAATAAAACTGTTGCTCCTTCACTACTCATCTCCTCCTCAATTTCTTTCCTGTGAGGCCAGGCTATGGACCTGGAAAGCCTGGTAAGGATTTAGGACTGATTTTCCTTTCCAGCAAAAACAATTCCTTCCTCCAGCCTGTTCTCTATGGCTCCCTGAGAAATTGGGTGGCAGAGATTATTTCCCAAGCTGGGCAAAACAAGTGAAACCCAGGTGAATGCTGATGACTGTCTCATGGGCTGGTGAGAAGTGGGGTGTGCACTGTGCAGGGGTTCAGAGCAGACTCCTAGGATTTGCCCAGGGTGACTTAGATGGGTACAGGGCAGCGGGAGGCACACGTGCAAGGCTGCCATCTTTCTTCTCCCCAATCACACAAGTTATCTTCAACAAGAATAAACATTATGCTACTACAGCCATGTAATCTCAACCACAATTTAAAAGTTTTTAAAGAAAATAGGCGGAGCGATGCCGCGGGTGGTGTTTGCCTTGCTGCGGCCGGCAAAAGCAGATAAAGCAGAAATGTTCATGCCCACTCCCTACACCCTGTAACCTTGAAATTTTTAACCAGATTCCTGTAAAAGTTGATGGCCAGAAGAAAGAGAAGGAATCATATGGTTCTTTTTAAAATGTTTTTCATGGCTGAAAAAGTGCCAAAAAAAAAGAACCTTTTTCATGTATTTGTTCCATGACTTACATAAACCTTAAAAATAGACAGTAGGGGGCAGTGAGATAGTACATGGGGTGAAGAGTTTGTCTTGAATACATTAACCTTGGTTTGATCTACAGCACAGCAACTGGTCCCCTGAGCACCATGAGGAGTAATCCTTGAGTGCACAGGCAGGAGTAAGCTCCAAGCATCGCTGAGTGTGCCTTCCTCTACCCCCAAGTGGAACTTAAAATTAAAGCCATTTTATTCTGAGTTAAATATACACGTTGTATAGAAGACCCAGTTTCCCACTTATGGGCTCCCTTGAGTTGGTCTATAGTTTGGGACAAAGAGGGCATTTGAGGTAAAAGACAGCATGATAACATCATGGAAAGCCCTTGCATCCCCTAGCTGGAATGCAAGAATGGCTGAAGAATGGGGTGTGGGCTTCAGGGGAGGGCCCAGAAAGGGCTGACCAAGGCCGCAGTGAATAGACCCAGGAGGACTCTGAACTGGAAATGCATCCTTTGGACTTGATCACACAAGAGCCTCGTGATATGTCTCTGACATGGATCCAATCCTCTTTACTTTCGAGGGTATCTGTCACTTCAAAAAACCAGCCCTTGTCACACTGTCACTGCTATTCACAGGTAGGCACACAGCAGCCAGCCTGTACACACTTCCAGCTAACAGGAGGTAAGATGCTGCTCAGGCCCTGTGCTTCAGACTGAGCCAGCATGCATGCAGTCTAAGAGGGGCCAGCATTCCTGTAGTCTAAGACTGAGCCAACATGCGTGTAGTCTAAGACTGAGCCAGCATGCCTGTAGTCTATTTAGAGCCATCTCTGCCCATTGTTGGACTACCATGTATTGGCAGTTTCAAAGAGGCCCCTGTGCATGGTGCTGCCACACTGTAAGGCCATGATGTGGCTTCCAGAGCAAAGGTATGTGATCTGTAGCCTTCATATATTGAGGGGCGCTGAGTGGTCAGGGCAAAAGACCAACAATATACAATACACAACAATGAAGTGTCTTGAAATAGAAACTGCATATCATACCAGGTTAAAAGAAAATTTTAACCCCAGTAATTTTAAATTTTAAAAGAAAATTGTAGTCTTTTTTTTTTTTTTTTGCTTTTTTTTGGGTCACACCCGGCGACACTCAGGGGTTACTCCTGGCTCTGCACTCAGGAATTACTCCTGGCGGTGCTCGGGGACCATATGGGATGCCGGGGATCGAACCCAGGATGGCACAGGCCGGCCGCGTGCAAGGCAAGCGCCCTACCCGCTGGGCTATCACTCCGGCCCGAAAATTGTAGTCTTGACCACTGCTATGATCAAGATTCCCAGATCCTGGTATATTTCTCCCAACAATACTAACTTATTATTCACAAATTCAGTACTCACCAGACATTATAGGATATACTGCAGATAAAGAGATTCTTATGTCCTGAGAATGAGGCTGTTCTATTATACCTTTAAATTTCCTTTTCACAAATGGAGAACCTGTCTTGCATATTTTCCCAGAGTCCCACCTCTACTGAGTGATGGCCCCAAGATCTGAATAAATCCAAACGGCCTGACTCCCACTCCCATGATATTTCCACTCTGGCAGATGCTCAAAGACAGAAATACTAGTGACCCACAGGCCAGGTCTTAGAACTCAGCAGTCACTGAGATAGAGAATGTAGCAAAGGCAGGCAAAGAAGCCTCATTAGCTCTTGAAAGATAGCACAAGTCAGGGGAAGATCAAGTTCCAACCACTGCCATGTCTATGGTCAGACTCCACCGCCTCATGACTGAGCCCCGCAGGGATACCAAACTGCCGAAAATTTCAGGTACACTGGAATTTTTTGACTGAAAACTCTGGACCTTCTCATAGTCAGGGTGAGTGACCTGCTCTCACCTTCTACCAATAGTAATTCAGGAACCAGAAGCCACACCCACATTCCTCCACCACCACATAAGCTTACTGCCCAGTTACATGTTCTGGAATTTCTCAACTGTGTGGCTGCGAAACTACAATACTAACACCCCAGGAGAAGCACAACAAATTGGATGAGAATGTAACATAGAAGCCAGCCATGCTCAATTAGCAAAAATATTATCGCAGAAGTATCAACTAGCAACCACAGCTGAGTAAGCCCTCAGACAAGAACTTCACGTCCCCATGGTGATATTTTCATAAATTTTCTTTTTGATAATTCCATCAGCCATTTAGCGGCAACAAGCAATAAAAAATAATTTTGAACCTGCTACTGGGCCAGTTTGAAAGGTAGTTGGGAAAAATGGAGACACCCGGAAGGTCACAGGGTGATGGGATGGGGGCTGGAATATTGACTGCCTGTAATAAATGCATCATTAACAACTTTGTAAACCATGATGTCAAATAAAGTGGGAAAAGACTCCAATTCCTCCTAGCTCCATTTCTTAAGGCCCCACAGTGAGTTGTCAGAAGTCTCTGAGATTCCCAGGGCCTTACCACTCCACAGGCACATTCCAGGCCTGGTGCCTGGAATCAGGCAGTAGCAATTGGAAAGAAAAGTGCACGTAATAGTCCTCCCAAGGGGGTGGAGAGTGGTATAGTAGGTAGGGTGCTTTCCTTGCATGTGACTGACCCAGGTTTCAACCCCAGCATCCCATATGGTTTTGCCAGTATCTCTAGGAGTGAACCCTGAGTGAAGTCAGCAGAAATCACAAGAGGTGGTCCCTAAACAAAACTAAACAAAATTCCCTGACAAAACCAATGCCTTCCTTCTGCTCCCAACTTCTGTTGTTTAAAAAGAAGATACAGCAGATTTTGGAGGAAACCCAAACCCAAGTCAGCCATGAAGAAGAAGCTGTTGGCAAGCATCAGACCTGCAGCCTATTCCACAGGTGGTGTTTCTGTGGGGTTGCCGCTTGCCTGTTCTGTATTCAGTGGGTCTACATGAGCATGTCACCACAGCTAACGAGTGGTATAATGCACATCTGTGTGTGCAGAAGAGAATGAAATTTGTCCCATCTGATATGTTAGTAATTAACCATGGCCCTGAGCTTCCTTTTAAATCTGCCCAAAGTTTAAGAAGAGAAAAATCATTCCCAGATGATGTGCCTTCAAAGAGAGCTACTTGGAACGGATCAGAGAGGAAGACAAGCAGCCCATGGTAAACTGCCGAGCACGTCACATGAGCCCCAGCCTCTTCTAGTATCTCCTGCTCCTTGTAGATACTCATTGACCCTATGGTCTCTTCACCCCATTAGTGGATTTCATAGTAAAGGGGTTGAGCAGGTCCCCTCAATAGAACCCCTGGCCAAGGCCATATATACTTTGGCACTATGGAGAGGGTCCTTTAACCTCTATGAGACACTTAGCTTCCTTTCTCCACACACAACAGTTGTGTGTAAGTAGGGAAGATCTGACTCACAACCATCCAATCTGACAAGTACACCCCCTAAGGCAAAGACCAGCAAGCTCAGGCCTGAGGGCCAAATCTGGCTGCCACCTGCTTTTGTAAACAATGTTTAAGTGACACCCCTTCAATGTCTATTATAATCTCTGACTGCTTTCACCCAGAGGCAAAGTTGAGTACTTGTGAGAGATTATACGGCCCATAAAGTCCCTTTCCGTGACAGGTTTCCCAGGCTCTGCTTCTAATGGCATGGATGGAGTACACAGCACTGCAATCTAAAGTCTGCCCTGTTGGTCACCGTTTTCTCCTCAAGTTCCACTGAGACTTACGGCCTCCTCTATCAGACAGCTCTGCCCTTCCCCATCAAGAAATCCCTTGGTCATGTGCAAGTGATCACTCCTACTTTGCTTTTAGTTCTCTGCCCTAAGTTGAGCGGCCCATCCCCTTATTGACCTCTGTCTATGGTTCAGAGGGGATTCACGCTCATCCTCTGTTCTCTGAGGAAGCTTCACTCTTCCATGCCTCCTCACGCCCTCCTCCATCTCAGGCATCCCTGGGTTGCTAAAAGTAAGCACAATACACATAATGCTAGCTAGAACTTGTACTCACTCATCCATCCATTCCGTTTAGGAGGAGGCTGTCCAGCAAGACTTGTTTTGCATATGAATCGATTTATAACTCTCAGGTAACTGGCTAGGTTAACAGACAAATGTGGATAAGAAGAGGAGAAAATGTTTCTATGCCGTTTGGCTGGATATTAGGATCAATGATGGCCGTTGCCAAGAGGATAGCTTACAGGCCAGTTCCTTATTTGATAGATGAGTGAATGAGCAGAGACCCAAAGAGCTAATGGAACTGGGAGAAATGAGTGATAAAGGGTTTGACTTGATCTCAGTTGTCCTCACTCCAGAAAAATCATTCTTTCCACTTGCACAATTTTTCTCACCATAAGGCAAATTCTCTTTGACTTCAAAAAGTGTTTGGAGTATCTTACTGAAGAGAAAGTGGGGGAAGAACCTAATTGTGGGCTTTAGTATGTTATATCCACTTAGTTCCCATCACCCTACTTCCCCCAGCTTTTGGTAGGTTCAGGATATTCAGACAAAATGATGGACCTTTCTCTAATAAAATGTACTGAGCACAGTCTACATAGAAACACTCTGACAACTGCTTTTACATTGATCATCTCACAAAACAGGTACTATTATTCCCACATGGTATGACTGAGAAAAAGCATTGGAGAGAACCACATAGATAGTCATTTAGCAGAAGTGAAATGCGCCAGCACTCTGAGCCCACGGCTGATGTCTTTGGTCCCAAGCACTTTTCCCCTAGTAACTGGGGACCATTTGCCAATGGACAAAGCCAAGGCTCTCCACAGAGGTGCACATCACATGGGCGTCTCCTCCTTCTCTGTCTTCCCATATTTGTTCTCAATAAAACAATATGTTTTTCTCTTTTTCCCCCCTCAATCAACAAAGATTTAGAATACACCTACTACAAATCTGCTTTTTTTCTCTTTATTCTTTCCTCTTATCTCTCCTCTCTCCTCTCACTTTGTTTTGTTTCCACTGACTGCTTTATAGCTTCTGAAAGTCCCCATAGATATTTCCTGCTCAGGCAAGGCAGGAACAAGTGCTCATTCCCCATTAAAGGATCGACTGATGTGATCAAATTCTAACTCCTCCAGAAAGGTCCTGGCCCTGCCCTGCATAAAGGGGTGAACTTGGACCCTGAATTTATTTACACTCAGACTGAACCAATCTGTGGCACCCACTCTACTGAAGACAAAGATTAACTCCTGTCCTCCTGGAGTTCACCACCTTGCAGAAGAAAAAAAAGCTTTCAGGCTGATCAATTGATAACAGTGTGGTCTATAGGGCAAACTCTAAAGCCCAGAAGAGTATTTGACTCAACTATTGCAGATTGGGCCTGCCCCTCAAGGTGTTGCAGGTGTGGTTGTGGTGCCAGGCTGCGTCAGCAGGTGGCAGACAGGAGACAGGCTTATCTACAACCCACCCCCTCCCCTGGAGCTCTGCACCTTGGGCCCTGAATGGTTGATGGTCTGACATAGAAAAATACTGGGTCCCCTGGGATGAACCCAGTGGCACGGCAGAGCCTGGCAAACTACCCGTGGTGTATTTGATATGCCAAAAACAGTAACAATAATGGACCTCATTCCCAATGAATGGAGTGGTTACTGGTACCCGCTTGAGCAAACCGATGAATAATGGGAAGACAGGTGATTGGAGATTGGTAAAAATTCCATAAAAAATTTGAATATTTAAATAATTGTAAGACCCATCTGAACTCAGTCATAAGAAGGTGTGGATTCATGCAAAGGGTTTAGCAGGTACAGATCATCAATCTGGGGTGTACTGCAGATGAAGGGAATCTCTTTGGCCTATTCATGATGAAACTCTCAAGGCCCCTTGCTCATATTACTCCATTTTCAGATCACTGTGGCTGTCTCATAACCTAAAATGTCTCATAACTCCCCAAAGCAAATGACTGGGTAGGTAGTCATAGTCGTGGGCAGGTGGCTAGGAAATGACCCCATGACAATAGAATTTCTGAGAAGTCATAAGACTTACAGCGCTGAGGCTGCAAAAAGCCCACCTTGTGGACTTTTTGTAACCAAGGCCTAGTAAGAGTTCACTTGGTTCCAACAGACCCAGAGAAGGCTGGACACCCTCCCAGAGAGAGGTTCCAGCAGGTAAGAAGCCCTTCGCTGAGTGTGGTGTACTTCCTGGCACAGCAACAGAGGCACGTGTTGTTCACGGCCAATATCACATGGAGTTGCTCTCTCTGCCATCCTGTGCAAAGCCCGGCCCCTTTGCAGGGTCTCTGAATATTATAAAACAATATTTATGTCTAACTGAATCACTGTGAATTATAAAGCTGAAAAATATTTCTGAGTTTGAGGTATACAATGTCTAATTTCATTTTAAACCCTAGTGAATAATGGACAATATAAAATTGAGATTTTTGTTTGCTTGTTTGTTTGTTTAGAGAGAGATAGCTCAGAGCACAAGTCTCGGCAAGCGAGGGGCTCAGAGTGTTATCTCTGGTGCTACCTGGTCTCCCATAAGCCACCAAGGTCATCCAGTCTGGCAGACTCTGCCTGGGCCCCTTGAGCACTTTTGTGTGCTCTCTGATTTTATCCACATCATTCTTAGGGCGAAGACACAAGTTTTCATCTTCGTCATGTCTAATCCCACCTCCTCTTTCTCTCTCCTCACCGTCTTGTCAAAAGGACAAGCTGCTCCACACACTGGTCCCAAAGGTCAGGGTGAAGGGTGCCCGAGACCCAGGAGTCGGAAGACACCCATGGCGCTCAGCACAAGGCCTCGATGCTACAGGAGAGCCTCTGCCTCTTGGGGGCTTGGTCTCCCTTCCCAGCATCATTGGGCCCTGCCTGAACTTCCGTGGTTGCTTCCTTGATGACTGGGAGTAAAAGGAGATTTTTACTGTCCCCATGGCCCCTCCTCCTCCATCTGTCTCTGTTCCCTTTCCTGGAGTCAGGCTGAGCTCCACACTGCCTCCAGCCTGACCTCGGATGGAAAATTGCCAACTGCTCTGGTAATGACATCTCCCATAGTGAATGGAAGTCTCGTTCCTCCTGGACCCTTTGTTGAACTTAAGTGCTCAGTTCTTCACACAGGCACAAAAAAAAGACGAGTTAGCAGGTTTAATTAAGCCAAGGCCCGTAGCTCAGTAAGGCAAAGGCCAAGCGCATGCAACACAGGGTGAGCTGCAGGTTGGAGCCGGCGTGTGCACCTCCCTCTGGGCCCAGCAGCTGGTGTGTGGGCTGTGTGGTCTGAGAGCCACTGGGAGCCTGGGAAAAGCAGCCGTATCTGAGGCGGAAGGAGACTCAGGACAGGACCAAACCATTGGTAGGTGTTCCCCACGAGCTCACGAAGGTGTTCACTGAGTCAGGAGTTTTATTTCAATCAAATCCTCTGTGTCCTCGCCACAGAGACTGGCCCATGTCCAAAAGGGTAAAAGCAACAAATGCTGGCGTAGATGTGGGAAAAGGGGACTCTCATACATTGTTAGTGGGAATGTCGACTTGAACAACCTTTCTGGAAAACAATATGGACATTCCTCCAAAGTCTAGAAATTGAGCTCCTTTTGACCCAGCCATACCACTCCTGAGACTATACCCTGGGAAGCCAAAAACACACAGCGAAAACACCATCCGCACTTTTATTTTCATAGCAGCACTATTCACAATAGCCAGAACCTGGAAACAACCAGTATGCCCGAGAACTGATGACTGGATAAAGAAACTGTGGTACATCTACACAATGAAATACTATGCAGCTGTTAGGAAAAATGAAGTTATGAAATTTGCCTATAAATGGATGGACATGGAGAGGATCATGTTGAGTGAAATTAGTAAGAAGGAAAGAGAGAGATATAGAATGACTGCATTTATTTGCATGACATAAATATATATATACATATATATACATATATATACATATATATACATATTATGACACCAAAATTCACTGTCAGGTGAAACGTGGATCAGGAGTTCTTAACAAAAGTGGAAATTACCACAAACGTGTGGGAGTCAGGAGGTTAGGTAAGACAGAGAAGGGAACATGTGTGAATAAATGTCAAAAGAGTTAATACCAGCCTAGAACTGAGCATTAAATACAGGCCAAAAAATGCACATGACGGCCTCTAAGTGTATGTAGTGCATCCCACAATGTGTAAGAGAAGGAAAAGAGAGAGAGGGGGAGAGAAGAGAGGTAAAGAACCTGCCATTTAAGCAGGCTATGGAGAGGGGGAGGGAATTGGGGACATTGGTGATGGGAAATGGGCACTGGTGGAGGGTGGGGTGCTGGAACACTATGTGACCGAAACCTCTAAACATGAACAACGTTGTAATTGTATATTTCATGATGGTATAATAAAATATTTAATTTAAAAAATATTCTGAAAAAAAATCCTCTGTGTCCTGTATGGGAGGCTGAGCTTTGGGGGAGGCAGTTCCCTATCTATACAGGTCCCCAACTCCAGAGAAAGCAGAAAACTTCCTAGCCAGAAGACCCGTGTGGGGTAACAGCTCTGTCACTTGCCGTGTGTGTGGGACCTAGGGCACATAACAAATCTCCCTGAGCCTTTTTCCTCACCTGGAAAGTGAATGAAGATATGCTAGAGACCCCAATCAGTTATTCAGAAAATTGACAGAGAGAAACATGTCAGGGCCTGTTGGGGGAGCCGCTGGGGTTCCCAACAGTATTAGGACAGAAGTTTTTTTCTACCTTCGAGGCTGCTGGGGAACGGATGAAAACTCATGAGTCTGAAGCAGTTCCAAAAGGTTTTTAATAGTACAAAAGCTCTACCACTGCAACCCAATATAATGAAAGATCTCTAGCTCTGGTCAGAACTTGGACCATATAAGAGAGCCCAAGTCTCCCACCAAAGAGAGAGGATCTCACCCGAGAGGAATCCAACCCAAAAAGGGCAAGTGCCTCAAGTCACTGTCACTGTCACTGTCTTCCCGTTCATCATCGATTTGCTCGAGCGGGCACCAGTAACATCTCCATATGACCTGTCTCATGCAAGTAGAGCCCAAGGGCACCTGCTTGCTCCAGGAACATAAAAAGCCTCAAACCATTCCATCAGGTCATGGGAATGAGGTCTATAATTGTTACAGGTATCTGGCACATCAAATACAACATGGGTACTTGCCAGGCTCTGCCGTGCGGGTAGCATACTCTTATAGTCATCTCAAAATCCAGCATTTATTGATGAACCACGCGGCCACTTGTGGCCGTGCGAGCCGGGCTGTGATAGGCTGTTCTGCTGGGTGGAGTATGACGAGGGGCAAGTCCGGATGTGGATAATGGAGGTCCTGTGGAAATTGGTGGAGTGGGGGAGTCGTCTGGCTTGTTGTGAGGCTCTGCTGGGGTGGTGGGCCAGGGCTAGAACCTGCCATCCCTCCCGGGCACCTCATGAGCGCCTGGGCACAGTGAGAGCCAGTAGCAGCTCTGCCCCATGTCTGTCTCTGGATCAGCATACCTGGGCGGATTAAAAAAAGACTGCAGCAGGGTGGATCTCGGTGAGCCGGGCTATGATAGGTTGGTCTGCTGGGTGGAGTTCTGACGAGGGGCAAGTCTGGATGTGGAAAACGGAGGCCCTCATGGAGCAGGGGTGGTCATCTGGCTTGTTGTGAGGCTCTGCTGGGGTGGCGGGCCAGGGCTAGAATCTGCCATCCCTCCCGAGCGCCTCATGAGCGGCTGGGCACAGTGAGAGCCAGTAGCAGCTCTGCCCCATGTCTGTCTCTGGATCAGCATACCTGGGCCAGATTAAAAAAAAGACTGCAGCAGGGTGGATCTCGATGAGCTGGGCTGTGATAGGCTGGTCTGCTCGGTGGAGTTCTGACGAGGGGAAGTCTGGATGTGGAAAATGGAGGTCCTCATGGAGTGGGGGTCGTCTGGCTTGTTGTGAGGCTCTGCTGGGGTGACAGGCCAGGGCTAGAACCTGCCACCCCTCCTAGGCGCCTCATGAGCGGCTGGGCACAGTGAGAGCCAGTAGCAGCTCTGCCCCATGTCTGCCTCAAGTCAGTCCCCTTTATATAGACCAAAGTAATCCTAACTGTTGACAGGGAGGGTCCTGTCAACAAAGAACCCTAACAGTGTCTAGATAGTAGATGAGTATAGAAGGGTGGTGCCACACCCTATTATAGGTATAAACAAAGGATTAAACCAAGGACTAATCCCGTCTTCAGAGATTATCTCTAATCCCTAATTTTGGTAAAACAGGAGAGAGAAGGGGGCTGGTGTAAAGTAATACATCTTAATTTCATGGGCTTCCCTGTAATCTAGATAGTACCCACAAGGTCCTTCTTGTTTATTATCTGCACCAGAGTGATTCTTAGTATCTCGTTCTCTGTATACTGAAAGGGTCACACTCGTCTGCATGAAGGCAAACTAGTATGATCCTTCCTATAATCTTAAAGATAGTCTCAACATAGCCAGGGTGGCAGTCTCCTGGTTAATTCTAACTGTCCCACGCTGGGTGCAGTGGGTATAAGGAGGAACTGTGCCCAATCTAGATAACATAGAAGTCTTAGTAGATGTATAATAAGTCAGAAGTTATTCAGAGTCAAGGTGACTTCTGTAACTGCCACACCCTCTATCAGTGTTTACATAGAATCCAGGTCTCATTAGAATGAACCTTGGCTTAAGAACATGTATGTAAATAGATTAAGCAGTGAACAAAGCTCCCAAGTTAGCTAAACCTGTCATCCCACAGAAGTAGTTTAATGGCTCCCACCTTTTGAATGTGTGGCCTCGCTTATGCCACTAACTCTTGTAAACTGGGGGGGCATGATTGAGTACATTTTTGGTGCTGCTATTTCTACTTTCTAACTCTCTTAGGCCCCATTTGATTCAGAATCCCTCAAAAAATGTTGCTTTGCAAAGAAATGGATCTTTGTTTCTCTGTATAGCTAACACCGAATACACAGCACATATGTAAAAATGAAGTGGTAAATGAATTTATGCAGTGCTTTGTGAGTGAAAGAAAAGAAATTCCCATACATGTTTTATTCAAATGTTTTTCTCTGATCTGCTCCTCTGCCCACCTTCTATCTTCTTATTGACTGATGTAGTCAACACGCAGTGACCAGCCCTTACCTGGGTGCCCACCTCAGCAATGAAGGAGGATAAACATGAAGGTGCATAAACATGGTCCTAAGACTCTTGATCTCTGTAGGAATCACAGGGATAACAGCTCAGGACTGAGAGTCAGAATATGAGGCTCCAGGCTGTGAACAGTGTCCAGAAAGCTCCGTCAGTCATAGAGGAAAAGAGTTCCCTGAAATGGCAGTAGCAGACAGACCTCAGGACCATTGTCGTTTATTTCCTTGTGGCTTGGCTTCCAAAACTGACCTGGCAAAAGATTGTGACCCAGGGAGGACTAAGTTGAGAGACTCCTAATCACTAGGAGGAATCATCGGGCCTAGGAAATCCTTTCCAGCCTGATCCAAGGGCAGACCCATGACATCACTTGATCACTTGATCACTTGAATCCCGTTATTCATCGATTTGCTCAAGCGGGCGCCAGTAACATTTCCATTGGACCCTATCATGTGCCAATGTAGCCCAATGGCATCTGGTTGATTCAGGAATATGAAGAGCCTCAAACCGCTTCCCTATGGGTATTAGGTGATGTCATGATATCCATGACATCACCAACCTCATAGTCTGGAGTTGGATGAAAGTCCTTTAGGGCCCACCACACTGCCCACACCCGTCTTATCTGGTTTTGTCACTTGTTAAGGCTGCCCCACTACTGTGACTCAGCTCTGGTTCCGGTTTGCTTCTCTCCAGTTGATTGTGACTGCTCATCCCTTCAGTTATGGCCTAACTACTCAGGAGAGTAATGTATCCAACTGAGTCATTGTCATCTGATGAGGTAAGATAAGGCAACGTCACCCCAGGAGTTACTGTCACATATACAGATTGGTTTTCCTGGGACCAAAGCCAACTCTGTCCTGTCAGCTGTGGTGGGGGAGGAGATAGTGTGGCCAAAGGATTCTGGTTGTTTAAGGAGCCTCCTGGGACCATCTCCACCAGCAGGCTCTGTGCAGAGACTATGCTACCAGGAAACCAGTGTTCAGGCAAGCACTTTGCCTAGCCAGCTCTGTTTAGCCGTGAAGCCTGGGTGAGATTTAAATGGAAGAGAGAAGAGGTTGGGTACAGGAGAAAGAGGGAAGATGACAGTGGAGGGAAAGAAGAGGCTACGTCTAGGAAGCAGAAATGTACAGAAACAAACCATCACTGCCAATTATAGGATCATGAAAGCCACTGGGTCCCTGAAAGACAGGGATTTGGGAAGTTCTGGAGAAATCAAGATTATTTATCAAATGAAAAATATTATTCCTTAGTGAAAGGAGAACTGTCTTTTCATAAGTGGCAATAACCAGAAAAGCAAAACCAAAACAAACAAAACAATAACAAAAGGAAAGTTTGCAAAGAAGTGGCATGTCTAAATTTTAAATACAGATTAGTTCAACGAAACTGTTTAGGAAAACATAATGTAGCATTGCCTGGAGGTGGAGAGCTTGGCAAAACTGTTGGTAATTAAAATGTAATCACAAAGATTGTGGACAGAACATGTGTCTTATTCCTCCCAAGACCTCATTAAAGATCAAACCAAACAGGAGGAGGCCATCAGCAGACCCGAGCATGCCACAAGGGGAAAGGAAGACTTTTGCTGAAGTGTTGGCTGATAACAGATGTAGCTGCAGCACAGAAGTCTTGAATTTGGCTACTTATGGAAGAAATGAAAGCTTCAGGAAAACCTCCAGAGGGGACAGATAGTACCTGGGCCCTGGATTCCAAGGGAGCAAAGCGGTTTACAGAACAATTGTCCTCCTCTCTCATGTGGAGAATTCTGGGTACAACGCATTTGCCCCTTGCAAAGAAGAATCTTTTGCTGGTCCAGAGAGATAGTATGGAGATTAAGGCACACTACCTTGCACACTGACAACCCAGGTTTGGACCTTGGCAATATCAGGAGTGGCCCCTGAGCACAGAAACAGGAGAAATCCCTGTGCACTGCCAAGTGTGGCCAACAACCTCCCTCCCCATAGGGAGGAAAAAGCATAAAAGTATTGTACATGCAATACCTCAGAAGGTTTATGTTCCCTGTATCCTTTCTCTCAGAATAGACTTCAACCCAACAGGGATGGAAATAGGGAGGATGTTAAAAATATCTATCAAATAAAGAATGCAAACAAAAATATCAATATTAAAGGACTTAGCAGATAGCTGGGAAAGAGGCCTAAAATGCAAGAAAGAATGAACCAGAGTTTCTGAACCCTCCCTGAGGGAAAGAGGGGAAGAAGCACAAGCCGAATTCAATACTGAGAGCATGAGATCACATTGGAGGAGATAAAGGCATAAGAGGGGAGAGGGAAATGAAGGAATAAACTTAGGGACTTCAAGAAAAATGAAAAATAAAAAGCTCTCAAGAAAAGTATAGCCCAAAGAGGAAACAACTGGTTCAACACAGAACAGGAGATCATTGTCCCTGAGAAAGAAATAAAATTAATTCTGAACAAGAAAGAGCCAGATTTTGTAGTAATGGAATCAAGTGAAAAGTCAGATTTTTTTATTTCCTTTCATGAGAAAAAATCCAAAGCAACAGATTGGAGCCCAACAAATGGCAAGTATAAGAGAGGCAAAGTCCAAACACCAACAACAACTTAAACACATGATTTTGAGCCACTTGTGAGCGATAAGGAAAGACCATCACGTGAGGGGTTTTGTTTGAGTTGACAAGAATAAAGACACTGCAACCAGAGAGAAAGAAAAGCGATGGGAGCATCACTCTGGACTCTTCAATGAACACTCAGCGCCTTCTCATCATTAAGGTCAAGGATTCACTTTGGGAATCAACTTAGAGTCAAGGCAAAGAAAACTTCATTGTAATCCCCAGCTATGTGGACAGTCTCTACTGCTGCAATATGAAGATTCAACTCTTAGAAAAAGAACCGGCAGTTAGCAGTTAGTGTCCTAATATTTTCACTTGACAATTCAAAATTAAGAGGGTTGGCCTTTACTCACTATCAAGATTTATGATGATTTAAGTACAATTGGTAAAAGTCCACAACTCTCTCTTGCACAGTGTGTGTGTGAGAGAGAGAGAGAGAGAGAGAGAGAGAGAGAGAGAGAGAGAGAGATCTGAGAGCAGAGTATAAGCTTTTCATGCTGAGAGACAAGGTTTGATGTCCCAAACAGTGCCAGGAGCGACCCCTGAGTACTAAACTGAGAGTAGCCCCTAACCGTTCTTGGCTCTGGCCTACAAAACCATATGAGTAAAGATATGAAAGTTCAAAGATAAAGGAACTGAGGGTACTAATAGTGGTTACTAGCATTAGGTGAGTGACTATAAGATTTTGTTCAAGGAATGCAAACTTATATATTTGTGTTAAAGGTCTAGCAATGTAAATAGATATGAATTTACAGATTATATATTTATTTTGGTAGATAAGACTTATTTTGAAAGCGGTTTATAGGGTAGGGAAATTCAGGGTTTCTAAGCAACTTCTAGACCACTCCTGGCAGTATTTGGCCAACCAGGCGGGATAGTTCAATGTTTGGGCCTAGTGATGTGACACTAATAAAGGTCAGAGGTGCTGGGAGCCACAAGCTCACACCATGAAGTGCTGTGGGTTGGGGTAAAAGTGGTGCCAGAGATCGGACTTGGACCCTCTGGCATCATTCTCTCAACCGTTATTCTCTCAACCATTTGAGCTATGTCTCCCACAGAAAGTAGTTTACTTATAATATTTTTATATTTTTTGTGAGTAGACTATAGATATTATTTCTTAATAGTCTTATTGGATCTTTCCCAAGAACACGAATATTCTCATAAAATCATTGTACCAATCAACCTCGAAGAATTTAAGGTTAATATTTTCATCTACAAAGTTGGTGTTCTCAGCTCATCAAGCTTGCAGATAATAATGTCATGCATGATCATTTTCATTTATTAATATATCTTACTGTGTGGTTATACCACATTTTATTTATCATCAGTGAAACCTCAGCATGGTTCTGAACATAACCCCACCCCATTTTTAAGTACTCTTATTTTACAAGACAAAATTCCTGATATTAAATACGGAGATAAATCGATCCCATTGGACCCTAGACTACAAGGAGAAGGACAGAGAAGGAAAGAAATCAAAGGGTTAGCTAGAAGAAGCAAAGAAGTTATGAGGGCAGGAGTGAAGGACCTCCTGGACAGGTGGTACAAAGGAGTGGGATAGCTATAGACCCAAACCACAGTTCACAGCACTGGAAGCAGCAGATCCAAAGAACTACCCAACTTCAAACTGTGCTTGTCGAGGAGTCAAGCTGGGTGGGGGTTGGGAGAAGGGGTGATTGGGTAGAAGGGAACCTGGGGTCATTGCATCTGTAGATTCATCTTTAAAACATGATTTGAGGTTTTTTCCATTAATATTTTATGTGTTTAGTTAGATAATTTTTCTTTTTCTCATTCTGTACTTCAATACTGTACCAGTGTTTTTGAGAGGCTCGTTAATTTTCAATAGACCCTTTTACTGCTCCTTAGCTTAGATACTTTCATTGAACTTCTTTCAGATTTCTTTGATGCCTTCTCTTTATCTCAAATCTGTTATTGAGATACTTTAGCCATTTTAATGATTATATTTTTTAATCCTGAAGATCTCACTTATTATTTTTTATAGTTTTCCCAATTGAAAATTTGTTGCAGAGTCATTTGTCAGACTTTAACTCTTTGAAGGCTGTATTATTTCTTTGAATATATTTATCATAGCTCTTGTAAGTTTTCTTTGCTAAATCTAGAATTCTGTGCCTACATGGAATCCATTGTAATTGACCTACTTTTTCTTGAATACATTTCCGCTTTGCTATTTCTTTTCTGCTTCTAAGCAGGTATGTAGAAACATTTTTAAAGGTTAACCCCCTCTGTGTTGGGGAGGTCCAGAAGCTCTCCCTGGAATGTTCATCGTGATGGGGATGGGTTAGATAATTTGGTGGTCAAGCCAGGCGTACTGTGCTCGAGGACCACCGCAATCACACCCAACACTGCTCAGGGGCCAGCAGGGCAGTGCCTGGTGTTCACTGAATTCCAGGGTTAACACATTACAGGCACAACGCTACACAATGTGTGCTGCCCCGCTGATCCTGCTTTTTCAGATTTTTTTATAACAATGCCTTACTCCTGAGGGTTTTTTTTTTTTTTTTAAATTTGGTGTCAGTGGCTGGGAGTAACTTGCCTGGGCTTAAATTCCTGACTCTCTCCACTAAGAGGAACAAGCGCTGATATCATGTCTTACTCTCATTTTAAAACCTAGACTTGGGGTATTATAGAGCTTAGCAGATATCCAACGATTTGAATAAAGGGTTTTCTCAACTAGTTTGATCTCCTAAGCCTTCCTCCCCACCCTTCTTCTGACATATTGATGTATGGATTAGCACAAGTTCAAAGTTCATCCAGTTTCAAGTTAGCCTTGACTTTCACTTCCTGTCCAAGCAAAGCCCAAGAGTCGAGGATCATGGAGAGTTTAGCTGCTACTTTAGTGATTCTCATTCCCAGGGTCTCCCTGCTCGCCACAACCTTTGGTAGCAGACTTATTAGTCCTCCTTTTTCTCCCGAGCATGGTGATTTTTACTGAAAAACACCCAACATTTTTAATTAATATTTTATTATACCACCGTGAGATATACAATTACAACGTTGTTCATGTTTGGAGGTTTCGGTCACATAGTGTTCCAGCACCCGCCCTCCACCAGTGCCCATTTCCCACCACCAATGTCCCCAATTCCCTCCCCCTCCCATAGCCTGCCTCCATGGCAGGTTCTTTATCTCTTTTCTCTCTCCCCCTCTCTCTTTTCCTTCTCTTACACATTGTGGATTGTACTACATACACTTAGAGGCCATCATGTGCATTTTTTGCCTGTATTTAATGCTCAGTTCTAGGTTGGTGTTAGCCCTTTCGACATTTATTCACACATGTTCCCTTCTCTGTCTTACCTAACCTCTGACTCCCACACATTTGTGGTAATTTCCACTTTTGGTAAGACCTCCTGATCCACGTTTTGCCTGACATTGGATTTTGGTATCATAATATGTATGTATGTATGTATATATATATATATATATATATATATATATGTCATGCAAAATTTTGTCCTCTGCCCCTTATCAACTCAAATCCACCTGGCAGCTGAACCGCTGCCTTTTCCTGGCCAACTCAACAGTGGCAAAGCTGCAGTTCCTGCCAACAGACCTGCATGGGGATGGCACTGGGACGAGCAACCCGAGCAAGCTGGGTGGCCCAGCAGCCGGCTCTCATCCAAGCGTCAGTGTTTCCTACATGAGTGCATTATAATTTCCTGTGTGCCTTTGATGGATTATTTCTATAACCCAGAAATAAGTTTTCTTATGCTTTTTGTCTGGTTTATATTTTTGGGGGAGGGGAGTTATACTAGTTTCTTGATACCAACAGAGCCAAACATTCTATTTTCTAGCCACTGGATTGTTTGAAGTTGATTCCAACCTATTACGTGAGTGTAATTTTACCTATGATGGCCATACAACTGTCTCATATTTCTTCCTAAACTTATTCCAAAATATTCAGAGGGCGCTGAGAAAAGCAGAGCGACAAAAGGAGAAAACTATTAATACACAGAAAATTAGTGCTGTGAGATTTGTTTCTTAAATAAAGGTTGGGCCAGAGCAGGTAGTACAGGAGGCAAAGCACTTGCTTTGCACGTGGGTGACCCTGGTTCTATCCCTAGACTCCCGTGTATAAGGCAGGATTGATCCCTGAACACTGCTGGGACAACAAACCCCCACCCCAAAAACTCAAAACAGAAAGGAAAGAAGGAAGGGAAAATAAAAGAGGTGAAGGAAGGAAGAGAAAGCAAGAAAAGAAAGAAATGGAAACCTTGGGGGACCGGAGCGATAGCACAGCGGGTAGGGTGTTGCCTTGCACCCGACCTGGGTTCTATCCTCAGCATCCCATATGGTCCCCCGAGTCTACCTGGAGTAATTACTGAGCGCAGAGCCAGGAGTAACCCCTGAGTGTCACCGGGTATGACCCAAAAAGCAAAAAAAAAAAAAAAAAAGTAAGCCTTGGGGTCAGAGAGAGTATGGGGTTGGCTCTTCCCGGCATGCAGCCAGTCCCATCTTGATCCCCGGCACCTCATTTGTCTATTGAGTGTCTCTAGGAGTGACTCTTGAGCACAGCCAGGAGTAAGCCCTGGATATCGCCAACTGTGATCCATAAAAAAAATAACAGAAATAAAGGCCAGAATAACAGATAAGAGATAGTGTTTTCATCAAACACAGTGGTTACAATACAGGTAGCAACTGAACCCCCCGAAAAAGATTCCTTATATTGTTTTGAGTTAAACTCTGAGTTGGAGACAGAGTGATAGTGCAGCAGGGAGGACATTTGTCTTGCACTTGGCCAACCTGGGTTTGATCCGTGGCATCTCATATGGCTCTCTGAGTACCACCAGGAGTAACCCCTAAGCATTGCCAGGTATGACCCAAAAAGCAAAAAGAATATAAAAAATATAAATAAACTTCAAAGTGCTGAAAACCTGAACATTTTGAAGGCCTAATCTATAATAATAAGCAAGACTATATTTATAACACTGGTCTCCATCACGTTCTCGTAGGAGTCTCAGTCACGGCTACTCATTGTATACAGCGAGTGTATGTATATAGTGTAGGTAGTGGGGCTCAGTTGGGCACTTTTCGACCAGTTCTTTTTCTTGCTGTTTGTTTACTTGTTTTTGGTCCATACCCTGGATTACTCCTGGCTCTGTACTCAGAAATCACTCCTGGCAGTGCTTGGGGACCCATATGGGATGCCGGGGATCCACCCCCACCATCAGCCACAGGCAAGGCAGGTACCCTCCCTGCTGTTCTGTTGTTCTGGTCCCCACTTGCTCCTAGTTCCTCATGCAGTATGGAAACTTAGTGCTCTGTGTCGTAGGAATATCTTGAATCTTGAATAACACAGGAGTCAGAAATATTGATCATTCACTCCCATTCCATAGCTGGGGGAGCCATGTGTATAGGTTTTGACTCCCTAAAACTTAGCTAAAAAGATCAGGGGCCGGAGAGTGGTAGGTACAGTGGATAAGGTGCTTGCCTTGCATGGGATCCATCCATGGCACCCTGTATTGTCTCCTGAGCTCTACCAGGAGTGATCCCTGAATACTATTGGATGTGCCCCCAAAATAAGAAGGAAAATATCTAAAGGAAAGTAGCACATTAATTTTATTAATAAATGTATTATTGATAATGTATATAATGTATGTAGATAATGTATGCTACCCGCACGGCAGAGCCTAGCAAGCTACCCGTGTCATATTTGATATGCTAAATACCAGTAACAATTTTAGACCTCATTCCCATGACTTGATGGAATGGTTTGAGGCTCTTTATTTTCCTGGAGCAAGTAGATGCCCTTGGGCTCTACTAGCATGAGACAGGACATATGGAGATGTTACTGGTGCCTGCTCAAGCCAATCGATGATGAACGGGAATACAGTGATACAGTGATTCTGACCCTGCTGATATGCATACATTTTAAAAACTGATAACCTTTAGCTTCTTTTCATTTTTTTTGGTGCCATACCCAGTGGTACTCAGAGTTTATTCCTGGCTCAGGGATCACTCAGGGATCAGTGCTCAGGGATCACTCCTCTATCAAAACTCTTCTGACACACAGAACAAGGAACTCAAAACCAACTAAACCTGGATTTAAATGTTGACTCTGGGGGCCAGAGAACAGTGGGTAGGAAGTTTGCCTTGTATGCTGCTGACCTGGGTTTGATCTCCGGCATCCCATATGGTCCCCTGTGCACAGTCAAGAGTAATTCTAGTGCAGAGCAGGGAGCACCCCTGAGCACCGAAAAACACAAATAAATAAATAGATAAATAAATAAACACTGACTCTTCCCTTAATCATGTTATCACAGATGAGTGACAACCCTATCTAAGCTTTCCTTCACCTGCAAAATGAAGATGGTGAAGCCCACTTCTAAAGAACATTGAGGTAAAGCGTTTTGATGTTAGGCATAACCTGTATGAACTACAAATCAAATTGCTACCTCCTCCTCCTTCCTATAATGTAATCTTGATTCTTGGATTTGGAAATTTTATTTCTATTTCAGATATGTCACTTATTCTTAAAACTCATCAACTGCACACCTTTGCACATATGTTTTTTAGGGGAGCTGGTGGGAGCCTCCCAAGCAGTACTCTGGAGTCCTGTGGCCACTCTTGAAAAGATTGGCTAATTGGGTAGGAAGGCTCAATGCTAGGCCCAAGGATAATATGGCGCTAACTGAAACCTGTAGAACCAGGGACCATCAGGGCCATCCCAGTGCTCACGGACCTCCAGAGCTATATCTGATGATGCTTGAGCGACCACATGGTGCTGGGTCCAACATGGGTAGGTTAAGCACCTTAACCTCTGGCCCTTCTTGCTCATATTTTATCAATAAAATGGCAGGGGAAAAATTGGTTGCTAAAAAAATAAAGAAAAAATAGTGTATTTTTTGCTCCTTTATCATAGGAACTCTTCACGGTGAGGTGTGCTTGCTTTTTTAGATTTCTTAATAATTATCAAGCCCCCACCACCTCTGGTGGATTATTCCATCGGTAATATTTGAGAAATGAGAAACAAAATTCAAATCCAAAAGCACATAATCTCCCTTCTCTTAGTTTCAAGCTCCACACAGGGAAAACAAAAGGAAGAAATCCCATCAAATTTCCAACAACGTTTCAAGGTCTCCTCCAGGCCCAGAATTTATTCACAACTCACCGTTCCCTCCCTATCTCATCCCACAGGCTCTGCTCTCTCTCTGGTCTCCAGTTTCTCTCTAAGCAGTTGAAATAATCACCCTTAAGGTAAGGTGCTTTGAGATCCAAAGATGAAAGGATTTGGGCCTGTAACCACAGAGCTGGGGACTGCTTGATGGTGTCTGAATCCTCCTTCAGCCCTGAACATCTTTATAATCTTCTTCCCTTTCAAAGCGAATGTGCCATACACGGAGCTGGGGACGCTGCCTCTAGAGGCACCAAATGTCCTATTTTCAGAAAACAGCCCTTTGGTTTTGAAGGCGGTCCTTAGCTTCTCTTCCGGGTTCCAAGACGGAACCTCCCGCGGCTGGGAGAGAGGCAGGTGCTTCCTGGGACCTGCACATTCGCACCTAGAGTGAGAACACCCACCATTCTCTTCTTTTTACAGAACTCTGCCTGCCCTCCATTCAGGGGAAACAAGTACCCCCATCCTTCACCATCCCTGTTACCCACAACCCGGGACTGGCAATCCAAGTCTGTGTGTGTGTGTGTGTGCGTGCGTGCGTGTGTGTGTGTGTGTGTGTGTGTGTGTGTGTGTGTGTGTGTGTGTGTTGGGAAGAGTCCAGGCGTCTTGAGTAACACCTGGGAGCCTCCACCCTACCCCCTATAAAGAAGGGGAAAATAAAAGACTCTTCTCTGAGAACTTGATGTATTGTTCAGAACTTCTACAACATTTGCAAATATCTATGTATTTCACATAGATACTTTTTTAACTATCAACGTTCATAAAGTTCATCCCTACCAGTCAATTCCTCTAGGAGGAGCACCATTCCTTGTGGTGAAGGGGAAAAAGCACCAAGAAAGAGGGAGGGGGGAGACTGAGTCCCAGAAAATGAGACCTTTGGTGACCCCTTCCAGCTAAGCTCTGGGAAACTAGTGCCCCGCACGCGCCATGTGTGTGTGAGCGTGCGTGCGTGTGCACATGTGTGGTGTGTGTGTGTGTGTGTGTGTGCGATGCCTCTTTTCTAATATATGATTTCCCCCTGAAATCCTGGCTAGGGGACAGTGCAGTGAGACAGATCTGAATAAAAGAGAGGTTGTGCATGAAGGGCTCTGCTAACTCACTACCGTCCCAACCCTCTCCACAACCACACACTCACACTAGGGTGAAGGCACACTCAAAGAACCTGGGTTTCCCTGCATCCTAATCTGAAATGAATGGGGAAGAGAATATTTATCTCATGAATCAGATTCATAAAGAAGACGACTGCCCATTGTCTACCAGATGACTCTGAAAACAAAGAGTGCAGGCACATTTGAACTTGAGAGTGCGATGCACACCTCAGAGGAAGGCAGGGCCTGTCCACATCTCCCCCTCAGACTCACACTGACCCTGACCTTGGCGGAGGTCCTGATGCTCTCCGGGCTTCAGCTAAAGGTTAATGGCAGCGACCATTCCCTGACACCTTTCAGCCCTCACCAGTGAAGCTCTTTCTTCCTCTAACATTCTACAGGGAGTAGTGGAACCAATGACAGAATTCCTTGGCTACAGAAGACTTGTTTTATAGCTCTTTGTGTTAACCAAAAGGCAATCCCAATCACACCTACATTTAAAATAATTATTCACTCACATAGAATCCTTCTCCTTTTATTGGAGTCTAAAGTTGCACTTACCGATTGATTTAGTTTTCTGAGTTTTATTACTTTTTATATGAGGCATTCATTCTCTCACTTTTTGTAATACATTCCCACTAAAAACTTATTCAAGGCAGGTCTGACAGTTTTAGCACATGATTTTTAAATGGTATCTATGTATACATTACATGGTTTCACCCAAATTACATTGTTTTTATTGTCTAACAGACACATGCCTCATTTGTATTCTTAGGGGTAGAGAGAATCATGATATTGAAAATATCATATAAGAGTATGCTTAAGTCTGAAGATGAGGGAGCATGTGGAATATATATACTGGGGTTTGACCTCATGAAATCATTTTTTTCTTACAGTTGGCCTTGGGATTTCTGTGCCATAGAAAAGGTGTCAAATCTTTCCACACTGAAAGAGGTAGAAGATGAAAAGAGACCAAAAACCTGTTTCTAAAATGCTCTTCTTATTTATTTATTCTTTTGGGGGCCACACCCAGTGGTGCTCTGGTGGGGCTCAGGGGACCTTACAGGGACCAAGGCTGGGTAGGCCGTATGAAGCCTAACACTCCCCACCTAGACAAGAACTCTAACCACTCTGCAGCTTTCAGCTCCTAATACATTCTTCTTATATTCTTGGTTTTCCTCTATAATAATCTTCCCATCCCCGTTTTTTGGCTCAGTGTTAATTATCCAATTCAGCTTTATGGCTTATTTTATAAACTCACACTCAGTTCTGTCTACTTTCATGATAACCCTTAGGCAGCTGAGAACCCCTGATTTTGTACCAGACACTTTGGAAGATGAAACAGTCTCGACAGTCACTGCCTCAGACTCAGCTGTGGAGCACCATGCTGCAGGGATAACTGACCTGTGTACAGTCATTCCTGGCCCAGGCACTGCACCCTGGGGCAGCCTCTCTTAACCCAAATGCAGTGGAGACTCCAATGAAGCTGCCTGGGTCATCCCTCACTGTGACCCAATCAGAAGATCCTGTTTTGCTCCTAGCAACAGTGCTCTCTGATTCACACGGCAGTGGTGGGCACCTCATTTCCCTTGTCCAAACCTCAGTGTGCCCACTGGTGGGGCATATCCCACATGCATGGTAAGCAGTATGTAGATGCAAACGCAGCCGACTCACAGTAAACCCAAGAATGCTTTCTGTCTAACCCCACGAAGTTCATTAACATGAGGTCTAACCACAGTATACATTCCAAGCTCTGCCTGATCTTCGGATTTAAGCTTATTCTTATATGATATTTTTAATACCGTGATTCTTTCTACCCCTAAGAATACAAATGAGGCATGTGTCTTTTTGCACATGGTATATTCGAGAAACCCCAGGAGGGCTGATGATTTGTGACCTACAGGTCTTGGCGATACCCTCCTTTGAGACCGTATGGGAGTCATTTTCTTCCAGATTCACCCAAACTTCCGGACAGACTTGAGGTCCACAAATAGGACCTCAGAGAGGCAAGTGCGGCTTGGGGGCCATGATCTTCCCCTGGCACCCATCAGTTCCCTTTCTGCCCAAAGAGCAGACCCCCGACCCTTCACAGTTCTGGCCCCACCCGCCTGTCTTGTTGATCAGGGCTCGAATTTGATGAGAGCTGCAGACACAATCCGAGATGTGAGGGTCAGCCCAGGAACCTCTGTGGATCCTGCTTGGGCAGTGGAAACTGGAAGCAGGGGAGAGTGGGGGAAGGCAGGGGGCGGGCAGGGGAGGGAACGCTGAGCGCCAGATGCAAATAGCAGCTCTCTGGTTCTTAGTATCCCTGGGGTCCCCTCCCAGAACAGATATCCACAGCTCCCCTAGCTCATTAGATGTTTATTTGGGTAAAGTTTCAAGTCTTCAAAGGGACCTGGGAAAATCTTCAGGGCTCATGAGGAATGATTAAGAAGAGGGCTGGGAGGGGTGTGGGGGCGGGGTGAGTGTGTGTGTGTGAGTGTGGGGGGTGTGAGTGTGTGTGTGAGTGTGTGTGGGGGGTGTGTGAGTGTGTGTGTGAGCATGTATGTGTGAATGTGTGTATGTATGTGTATGGGGGCTTGAGAGGGGCAAAGACTTCATGGGTCCACAGCAGCAGCAACACTCCAGTCCATGTTGTATGCACAACTTACTGGTACAGATGTTCTTTCCATGTGCTGCTGCACGGGCAGAGCTAGGGCTGGCCAAGTCCAGGGAGGGACATACGGCTACTAAAAGGCCCCTTCATTTTCAGAATGGCCAGAAGAGCAAGCCTGGCCCAGCAAGCATTTCATCACTCACCTCGCCTACCTCTAAGGGAGGGGCACTGGTGAGCCACAGGAGCGCTGGTGCTGGGAAGTCTCATGACACCTGTCTCAGGCACTTTTCTGCAGAAGGAATGCAGACTTTTTCCTGCCAGTATGGCTGCATGGGTTGGTCTAGGAGCTGCATATGTCTCTAAACCAACTGCACAAGGCTGCTCACTTAATCTTTACAACAGTTCTGGAACAACCCTAAACAGAGGTGCACCTTGGCTAGTTGACATTGGCCTAGAAGACAGTGTGATCAGGGCTAGGACTGGGGCATTAGCCCTGATCACACTGGCTTGCAGAGGCTCTACTAAGTGGTGTCTAAGAAGACAGGAAGCCACATGTGGACTGGGTCTACTCTGTGCAGACGTTTGCCCTCCCGGCTCCTACTCTCTGCAGGACAGGGCTAGGTAGTAAACGCTCCTGTCTAGTTAAGATAAGCAAGCAGACATGGTAAAGAATTCTCTCAAGTTTGGACACAACCCCTGCCCCTCGAGGTGTTGCAGGTGTGGCTGCAGTGCCCAGCTGCATTGGCAGGTGGCAGACAGGGAGATAGGCTTGTCTACACCCCCCAGGGCTCTGACCTGTGGGCCCTGGATGGTGGATGGTCTGACATAGGAAGAACAGTGTGCAGCCACGCAAGAGTCTTGGATAATGAAGTAGGCTGGGACAGGTCCTTCCCAGGATCTTTCACATCTGTACAACATAATGATCATTGTAGTTGTAACAAACTGGGGAGGTTGATGGGGAATTAGGAACTATAATGTCACATTAGAAATCACTGCTGAAGCCGGATGGGACTCGGCCCACCACGCTAGCCACCATTTTCATTGTCCAGACGCTGGGAGAATGTCCCACGACCAGAGGACCAGCAAAGCCGGTTCGAGCCCAAGTAGGCGGCTCCAAGAGGCGGGAAGCACTGGGAAGTCGTCAGACGGAGGCGCGGTCACCCCTTCCCCCTCCATCGTGACTAGCCCGGTTTCCCCGCCCAGGAGCCGCTGACGGGCCCAGCATCCAGAGTCTTGCAGACGGCTCGGGAGGCGGGAGCCTGGCTCGCGCCGGGCCTCAGCTGACTATGGAACCCCGAGGAGGGCAGATGGGCTTTGGGAGTGGGCCCGTCGCCTCCGGAGGGTCCCGGAAGCAGCCGGATGGGACTCGCTCACCACGCTAGCCACCATACTCACTGTCCAGACGCTGGGAGAATGTCCCACGACCAGAGGACCAGCAAAGCCGGTTTGAGCCCAAGTAGGCGGCTCCAAGAGGCGGGAAGCACTGGGAAGTCGCCAGACGGAGGCGCGGTCACCCCTTCCCCTCCATCGTGACTAGCCCGGTTTCCCGCCCAGGAGCCGCTGGACGGGCCCGGCATCCAGGAGTCTTGCAGACGGCTCGGGAGGCGGGAGCCTGGCTCGCGCCGGGCCTCAGCTGACTATGGAACCCCGAGGAGGGCAGATGGGCTTTGGGGAGTGGGCCCGTCGCCTCCGGGGGGGTCCCGGAAGCAGCCGGATGGGACTCGCCCACCATGCTAGCCACCATTTTCACTGTCCAGACGCTGGGAGAATGTCCCACAACCAGAGGACCAGCAAAGCCGGTTTGAGCCCAAGTAGGCGGCTCCAAGAGGGGCGGAAGCACTGGGAAGTCGTCAGACGGAGGCGCGGTCACCCCTTCCCCCTCCATCGTGACTAGCCCGGTTTCCCCCGCCCAGGAGCCGCTGACGGGCCCGGCATCCAGAGTCTTGCAGACGGCTCGGGAGGCGGGAGCCTGGCTCGCGCCGGGCCTCAGCTGACTATGGAACCCCGAGGAGGGCAGATGGGCTTTGGGAGTGGGCCCGCCGCCTCCGGAGGGTCCCGGAAGCAGCCGGATGGGACTCGCCCACCACGCTAGCCACCATTTTCATTGTCCAGACGCTGGGAGAATGTCCCACGACCAGAGGACCAGCAAAGCCGGTTTGAGCCCAAGTAGGCGGCTCCAAGAGGCGGGAAGCACTGGGAAGTCGCCAGACGGAGGCGCGGTCACCCCTTCCCCCTCCATCGTGACTAGCCCGGTTTCCCGCCCAGGAGCCGCTGACGGGCCCGGCATCCAGAGTCTTGCAGACGGCTCGGGAGGCGGGAGCCTGGCTCGCGCCAGGCCTCAGCTGACTATGGAACCCCGAGGAGGGCAGATGGGCTTTGGGAGTGGGCCCGCCGCCCCGGGAGGGTCCCCGGAAGCAGCCGGATGGGACTCGCCCACCACGCTAGCCACCATTTTCACTGTCCAGACGCTGGGAGAATGTCCCACGACCAGAGGACCAGCAAAGCCGGTTCGAGCCCAAGTAGGCGGCTCCAAGAGGCGGGAAGCACTGGGAAGTCGCCAGACGGAGGCGCGGTCACCCCCTTCCCCTCCATCGTGACTAGCCCGGTTTCCCGCCCAGGAGCCGCTGACGGGCCCGGCATCCAGAGTCTTGCAGACGGCTCGGGAGGCGGGAGCCTGGCTCGCGCCGGGCCTCAGCTGACTATGGAACCCCGAGGAGGGCAGATGGGCTTTGGGAGTGGGCCCGCCGCCTCCGGAGGGTCCCCGGAAGCAGCCGGATGGGACTCGCCCACCACGCTAGCCACCATTTTCACTGTCCAGACGCTGGGAGAATGTCCCACGACCAGAGGACCAGCAAAGCCGGTTCGAGCCCAAGTAGGCGGCTCCAAGAGGCGGGAAGCACTGGGAAGTCGCCAGACGGAGGCGCGGTCACCCCTTCCCCCTCCATCGTGACTAGCCCGGTTTCCCGCCCAGGAGCCGCTGACGGGCCCGGCATCCAGAGTCTTGCAGACGGCTCGGGAGGCGGGAGCCTGGCTCGCGCCGGGCCTCAGCTGACTATGGAACCCCGAGGAGGGCAGATGGGCTTTGGGAGTGGGCCCGCCGCCTCCGGAGGGTCCCGGAAGCAGCCGGATGGGACTCGCCCACCACGCTAGCCACCATTTTCACTGTCCAGACGCTGGGAGAATGTCCCACGACCAGAGGACCAGCAAAGCCGGTTCGAGCCCAAGTAGGCGGCTCCAAGAGGCGGGAAGCACTGGGAAGTCGCCAGACGGAGGCGCGGTCACCCCTTCCCCCCTCCATCGTGACTAGCCCGGTTTCCCGCCCAGGAGCCGCTGACGGGCCCGGCATCCAGAGTCTTGCAGACGGCTCGGGAGGGGGGAGCCTGGCTCGCGCCGGGCCTCAGCTGACTATGGAACCCCGAGGAGGGCAGATGGGCTTTGGGAGGGGGCCCGCCGCCTCCGGAGGGTCCCCGGAAGCAGCCGGATGGGACTCCGCCCACCACGCTAGCCACCATTTTCACTGTCCAGACGCTGGGAGAATGTCCCACGACCAGAGGACCAGCAAAGCCGGTTCGAGCCCAAGTAGGCGGCTCCAAGAGGCGGGAAGCACTGGGAAGTCGCCAGACGGAGGCGCGGGTCACCCCCTTCCCCCTCCATCGTGACTAGCCCGGTTTCCCGCCCAGGAGCCGCTGACGGGCCCGGCATCCAGAGTCTTGCAGACGGCTCGGGAGGCGGGAGCCGGCTCGCGCCGGGCCTCAGCTGACTATGGAACCCCGAGGAGGGCAGATGGGCTTTGGGAGTGGGCCCGCCGCCTCCGGGAGGGTCCCCGGAAGCAGCCGGATGGGACTCGCCCACCACGCTAGCCACCATTTTCACTGTCCAGACGCTGGGAGAATGTCCCACGACCAGAGGACCAGCAAAGCCGGTTCGAGCCCAAGTAGGCGGCTCCAAGAGGCGGGAAGCACTGGGAAGTCGCCAGACGGAGGCGCGGTCACCCCTTCCCCCTCCATCGTGACTCAGCCCGGTTTCCCGCCCAGGAGCCGCTGACGGGCCCGGCATCCAGAGTCTTGCAGACGGCTCGGGAGGCGGGAGCCTGGCTCGCGCCGGGCCTCAGCTGACTATGGAACCCCGAGGAGGGCAGATGGGCTTTGGGAGTGGGCCCGCCGCCTCCGGAGGGTCCCCGGAAGCAGCCGGATGGGACTCGCCCACCACGCTAGCCACCATTTTCACTGTCCAGACGCTGGGAGAATGTCCCACGACCAGAGGACCAGCAAAGCCGGTTCGAGCCCAAGTAGGCGGCCCCAAGAGGCGGGAAGCACTGGGAAGTCGCCAGACGGAGGCGCGGTCACCCCTTCCCCTCCATCGTGACTAGCCCGGTTTCCCCCGCCCAGGAGCCGCTGGACGGGCCCGGCATCCAGAGTCTTGCAGACGGCTCGGGAGGCGGGAGCCGGCTCGCGCCGGGCCTCAGCTGACTATGGAACCCCGAGGAGGGCAGATGGGCTTTGGGGAGGGGCCCGCCGCCTCCGGGAGGGTCCCGGAAGCAGCCGGATGGGACTCGCCCACCACGCTAGCCACCATTTTCACTGTCCAGACGCTGGGAGAATGTCCCACGACCAGAGGACCAGCAAAGCCGGTTCGAGCCCAAGTAGGCGGCTCCAAGAGGCGGGAAGCACTGGGAAGTCGCCAGACGGAGGCGCGGTCACCCCTTCCCCTCCATCGTGACTCAGCCCGGTTTCCCCGCCCAGGAGCCGCTGACGGGCCCGGCATCCAGAGTCTTGCAGACGGCTCGGGAGGCGGGAGCCTGGCTCGCGCCGGGCCTCAGCTGACTATGGAACCCCGAGGAGGGCAGATGGGCTTTGGGAGTGGGCCCGCCGCCTCCGGAGGGTCCCGGAAGCAGCCGGATGGGACTCGCCCACCACGCTAGCCACCATTTTCATTGTCCAGACGCTGGGAAAATGTCCCACGACCAGAGGACCAGCAAAGCCGGTTTGAGCCCAGGTTGCGCTGCCGCATGCCGCTGGGCCACTAGGGTGGTGAAACAATGATGTTTTTTGGTACACTGCATTCCGCGAACAGCAGGAGGGTTTGCTGAGAGGGAGATATACAGAGGAAGGAGATGACATATAGAGCCCGCCGGGTGATTGGGATTCGGGAGGGGGAGGGAGACAGGACGTTGGTGATGGGAGATGGGTTCGGGTGGAGGGTGCATCTTGGAACCCTGTGGAGCCAGGACTCCACATGAGCATCCTTCAATTAAAAAAAAAAAGGAGAAAAGGTGGAATAAATAAATAAATAAATAAATAAATATCTGCAGGGCTAGCCACAATGTGTAAAAGAAGAGGGAGAGAGATGCAGAGATAGAGAGAAAGAGAGGAAGCAGGGCTACCTGCTATTAAGGCAGCCTGGGGGTGAGTGGGAGGGGGTGGAGTACATTGGTGGTGGAAATGGGGTACTGGTGGAGGGATGGGTGCTGGAATACTGTATTACCAAGAACCAATTGCACCTTTGTAATTGTATGTCTCACGGTGGTATAATAAAGAATAAAAAAAAATTAAAAAAAAAAAAAAAGTTTGGACACAACCACCCAAACCCAACTCCAAAGCCCACAATCTCTCCCCAAGGGTGATCTGGATGTGCTTATTTGTGTCTCCCCATTTAACTTCAGCAAAGCCATGGAGAGAGGAATGCCTGGGGTGCCCTAGGATTAAGGAAAATCCTTTTAAGGAAGGTCAGGTGTTCTGTGGGTCAGTGGCATTCCAAAGAGTTTCCACAAATCCCCCAGTCTTAGGAGGTCATGATCTATGTTTCAAGAAATTTGGTTTCAGAGTGACTAACCCAGAGTGCTCTGAGATCTAAACCACATGATTTGGTGATGCCCTGATGCAGAACACAGCTGAGGGGCTCCCCTGAGTTCTCTGGGAGGCTGCTGGTAAGTGAGTTATCCTCTCTGGAGCTGTTTCCTTCCTTCACTTCTTTTCTTCATTTCCTTCATTCCCTCCCTCCTTCCTTCCCACCTTCCTTCCATCTCTTCTTCCTTCCTTCCCACCTCCCTTCCCACCTCCCTTCCTTCTTTCCTTCCTTCCTTCCTTCCTTCCTTCCTTCCTTCCTTCCTTTCTTTCTTTCTTTCTTTCTTTCTTTTTTTTTTCTTTCTCTTTTTTCTTTCTCTCTTTTTATTTCTCTTTCTTCCTCCTTTATTTCCTCCCTTCTTTGTTTCTTCCTTTCTTTCTCTCCTTTCCTTCTCTTTATTTTGGGGTCACACCTGGAGGTACTCTGGGACTAGTCCTAATAGCACTCAGGTAACCCTGCAGTGCCAAGTCTCAAACCTGAACCCCCCCACATACAAAGCATGTGCTTAGCCTGGTGATCTCACTTAGGTACTGGCTCTCAGCTTCCTAAGGATCACTGTCACTGTCACTGTATCACTGTCTTCCCGTTCATCATCAATTTGCTCGAGCGGGCACCAGTAACATCTCCATATGAGCTGTCTCATGCTAGTAGAGCCCAAGGGAACCTGCTTGCTCCAGTAACATATAGAGCCCCAAGCCATTCCACCAGGTCACGGGAATGAGGTCTATAATTGTTACTGATATTTGGCATATCAAATATGACATGGGTAGCTTGCCAGGCTCTGCCATGCAGGTAGCATACTCTTGTAGTCATCTCTAAATCCAGCATTTATTGATGAATCGCGCTGCCGCTTGCAGCTGCATGTGCCAGGCTGTGATAGGCTTATCTGCTGGGTGGAGTTCTGGCGAAGGGGAAGTCCGGATGTGGAAAATGGAGGCCCTCATGAAGTGGGGGTCGCCTGATTTGTTGCGAGGCTCTGCTGGGGTGGCGGGCCATGGCTAGAACCCGCCATCCCTCCCCGGCACCTTGTGAGCGGCTGGGCAGAGGGAGAGCTAGTAGCAGCTCTGCCCCATGTCTGTGAGTCTCTGGATCAGCATACCTTGGCCGGATTTAAAAAAGACTGCTGCAGGGTGGATCTCAATGAGTCAGGCTGTGATAGGCTGGTCTGCTGGGTGGAGTTCTGATGAGAGAGAAGTCCGGATGTGGAAAATGGAGGCCCTCATGGGTGGGGGGTCGTCTGATTTGTTGCGAGGCTCTGCTGGGGTGGCGGGCCATGGCTAGAACCCGCCATCCCTCCCGGCACCTTGTGAGCGGCTGGGCAGAGGGAGAGCTAGTAGCAGCTCTGCCCCATGTCTGTGAGTCTCTGGATCAGCATACCTGGGCCGGATTTAAAAAAAGACTGCTGCAGGGTGGATCTTGATGAGCCTGGCTGTGATAGGCTGGTCTGCTGGGTGGAGTTCTGATGAGGGGGAAGTCCGGATGTGGAAAATGGAGGCCCTCATGGAGTGGGGGGTTCGTCTGGCTTGTTGCGAGGCTCTGCTGGGGTGGCGGGCCAGGGCTAGAACCCGCCATCCCTCCCGGGCACCTCGTGAGTAGCTCTTCCTAAAGATACCTCTTAAAGACCCTCTTACTTCTATCCGCAGGCCCTATAGTCAGATCCATGTTAGCCCGTGACTGCTCCCACCAGGAGCACTGCCAAGTAAGTTAGTGCCAAGTGTGCCAAATCAGAGGTCTGTCGGGCAGCATCCCTCTCACTCGTGATGAAGAATAAGCAGGAGAGAAGGGTGAGGTCAGGCTCCCTCTGAGTAGCACAGGCACAAATTAGTGCTGCCACCAGCAGGACAGAGGTAAGGAGGGACAGAACTACACACTGGGAAGAGGTTACCGAGGAAGTGCCATTCCTGGTGGGTCTCAAAGGTCAAGAAGGAGGTTGGCAGGGACGAAGCCCTTCCGGCAGGATATATAGAGTCGATCTAGTGATCTCTACTTCTGCTCACAAACAAGTCATAGTGGGAACACAACAGGCAGCTGCCCGCCACCCAGAGGACACTCTCTTCCTTTACCAACTCCTCCCAGAGCCCAAACCCCTGCCCCTTCCCAGTCGTGCCCAGTCCTGCCCAGTCCTGTTTCACTCTGTCCTGATCTTCCAGCTCTGCCCAGTTCTGCCCTGAGCTGCCCAGTCATGCCAAGTTTGATCTACTTTTGTTGACTTCTGCCCAATCCAGGCATTCTTGCCCAGGCCTGCCTAGCACAGCCAAGCCAAGTACTGGGTCTGCCCAGTACTGTCGGATCCTGCCCAGTTCTGCTGTGCCCAGCTGACTCCTGCTCTATCCAGTTCATGTTCTCCTCAACTCTGTCCAGCTGGACCTGCCTGTCCTGGCCCTGCCCTGCCCTGCCCTGCCTTATCACGCCCTATCTAGCCCTGCCTAAATATGGTTTGGATCTTCTTCCCCCATCCACACCCCACCTTGACCCAGATCCAGGATTCAAAGGAACCTTCTTAGATGCTGTGGCTGAAGAGCTCGTGCAGGGGTGCAAGACACAAGTTGCACACATGTGGAGAGCATTTCCACCCCCTGATCACCACATACAGGAGCACTGCCAGGAGTGATGCCTGAGCACAGAGCCAGCAATAGTCCCTGGGCACCCCCAAGTTCACCCCCTCAATAAAACAAAATCAAAACAAAGGAAGCGTCTATGAAACATCCTGCTCCTTCAGGCTATTTTAGGGTCAATATTAAACCACTCTGGGGATGTCCACTAGCACATCTATGTAAGAACATGACAGAGCACATGGTTTGTAATAGAAATTCTCCCCATGAAAGTCCTTGGAAGTTACAGGGAGAATCAGGTCTCAGCGGTAGTGTTATACTTCTCTGGGTCAAATGCTCAGTGTTTACCCTCAGGGCAAATTTCGACAGTCCAACTAATGTTCTTGTGAAAAATCTAGAAGTCAGATCAACCTTTCCTACACACACACACACACACACACACACACACACACTTTCCACCAAACAAAAACAGGCACACACACATTCCACCAAACACAAACATACACACAAACACACACACTCCACCAAACAGACACAGACACACAGACACACAGACACACACAGATACATACACAACTACACATACACATTCCACCAAACACATACACAAAAGCACACACACACCTTCCCTGCATTTCTCTAGTCCTTTTCCTGCCACATAAGCTTCCTTTTTGTATGCTTTCTTAGGGTTCATTACATTTCTTTGTCATCTATGTGGAATTCTTAGAAAGAAGCTAGTTGGGCTCAGAGAGAAAGTACAGATAGTACAGAGACTTGACTTGCATTTAGCCAACCTGAGTTTGATCCCCAGCACCCCATATGGTCCCTGAGCTTCTCCTGGAGTGAGCACAGAGCCAGGAGTAAGCCCTAAACACCACAGGGTGTATAACCAAAACCAAAAAAATAAGTCAGGCACAAAAAATATAAGTGAAGAGCATTTATTAATTTCTACTCTGGGCTGTATTACCTGGACTAGAGGGTGGGGCTACTCTTTTACCACCTGAGGCGAAACAGGCAGCCCCCCCACCTGCTGCTGATGGGGTTCCTCTGCACACAGCCCCTGGGCAGAAGGAAAGCTCTATCATCAGGACATGATTATTCCCACTTGAAGAACAGCTTGTAAATGCTTCTGAGCAGGGTTGTACTTGCTTAGGGACTTGAAGAGAACCTAGTTTGTAAAGAGATCTGCCAAAGAGAAATAAAATTGGTAGCTTCCAGTTTCCCAGATAGTGAATTCTCTAGGGGCAGAGGGAAGGTGAGACCCTGCAGGGGGTAGGAGCTCAGGGAACACCCATTTGCATTCAGTAGAAACACGTCCTCATCCTCAGAGGGACAAAACCTCCTAAGAATCCCGTGCTGGGAAACTGAGGACATGCTACATAGAAGAGGGGACTTAGCCCACAAGGACCCCCCTCATTCGGGTTAGGAAAGAAAGTTTAAGGGATTTAAAAATTAGATAAGGGACCGGAGTGATATCCCAGAGGGTAGGAGATTTCCCTTGCATGCGGCCAACCTGGGTTCAATCCCCAGCATCCCATATGATCCACCAAACACCGCCAGGAGTAATTTCCGAGTACATAGCCAGGAGTAACCCCTGAGTATTGCCGGGTGTGACCCAAAAAGCCAAAATAAAAACCTTAAATGGCAGACGGGAGAGATAGGACAGTGGAGAAGAAATTTGCCTTGCATGCAGCCAACCCAAGTCAGGTCCTGGCACCACATTATTACACCCTTTAGTATTGACAGGAGTGATCCCTGAGTATATATGGGTATCACTGTATCACTGTATCACTGTCTTCCCGTTCATCATCGATTTGCTCAAGCGGGCACCAGTAACATCTCCATATGTCCTGCCTCATGCTAGTAGAGCCCAAGGGCACCTGCTTGCTCCAGGAACATAAAGAGCCTCAAACCATTCCATCAGGTCATGGGAATGAGGTCTATAATTGTTATTGGTATTTGGCATATCAAATGAGACACAGGTAGCTTGCCAGGCTCTGCCCGCACGGGTAGCATACTCCACCTTTTCTACCTTTTTAAAAAATGTTTTATTCTGTAAACAAAAGCATTAGAAAATTCTTTTGTTAAACATCAAAACACTTCAACATTGAGCACTATGTTTCGAAGGCAGTTTTTGAAGTTTCTAATTTTTTAAATTTAAATTTTTAAGTTTTATTCTGTAACAAGTTATAGACACATATAGTAGAGTGGCAGGATACAAAATCAACACCCAAAAGTCGGTGGCTTTCCTATATACAAATAACGAAAGAGAAGAAAGGGATATTAAGGAAACAATTCCATTCACAATTGTGCCACAGAAAATCAAATACCTAGGAATCAACTTACCCAAGTGTGTAAAGGACCTGTATAAAGAAAACTACAAGACACTGCTCCAAGAGATAAAAGAGGACACAAGGAAATGGAAACATATTCCCTGCTCATGGATGGGGAGAATCAACATTGTCAAAATGGTAATACTCCCTAGAGCTCTGTACAGATTCAATGCAATCCCTATAAGGATACCCATGACATTCTTCAAAGAAATTGACCAAACAATCCTGAAATTTGTATGGAACGATAAACCCCCAAGGATAGCTAAAGCAATCCTCGGGAAAAAGAAGATGGGAGGCATCACCTTACCCAACTTCAAACTGTACTACAAGGCAGTAGTAATTAAAACAGCATGGTATTGGAATAAAAACAGACCCATGGACCTATGGAATAGAATTGAGTATCCTGACACCCAACCTCAAACACATGATCATTTAATCTTTGATAAAGGTGCAACGAGTCTAAAATGGAGTAAGGAAAGCCTCTTCAATAAGTGGTGTTGGGAAAACTGGGCAGCGACATGTAAAAGAATGAATTTGGACCTGTGTCTAACACCATGCACAAAAATCAGATCAAAATGGATTAAAGATCTCAATATCAGACTTGAATCCATAAAGTACATTGAAGAAAATATCGGAAAAACCCTCCATGACATTGAAGCTAAAGGCATCTTCAAAGATGAAACATCACTAACAAAGCAACTAGAAGAAAAGATAAACATATGGGACTACATGAAACTAAAAAGCTTCTGCACCTCAAAAGAAACAGTGACTAAGATACAAAAGCAGTCCACAGAATGGGAAAGAATATTCACCCAATACCCATCTGATAAGGGGTTAATATCCAGGATATATCAGGCACTGGTAGAACTTTACAAGAAGAAAACAAACAACCCCATCAAAAAATGGGGAGAAGAAATGAACAGAAACTTCAGCAAGGAAGAAATTCGAATGGCCAAAAAACATATGAAAAAATGCTCATCATCACTAATCATCAGAGAGATGCAAATCAAAACAACAATGAGATACCACTTTACACCACAGAGACTGGCACATATTCAAAAGAACAAGAACAACAAGTGCTGGCGTGGGTGTGGGGAAAAGGGGACACTCATCCATTGTTGGTGGGAATGCCGGCTGGTACAGCCTTTCTGGAAAACAATATGGACTTTCCTCCAAAGACTAGAAATTGAACTCCCATTTGACCCAGCCATACCACTCCTGGGAATCTACTCTGGGAAGCCAAAAATACGCAGCGGAAACACCATCCCTACTTTTATGTTCATAGCAGCATTATTCACAATAGCCAGAATCTGGAAGCAACCAGAGTGCCCGAAAATCGATGACTGGATAAAAAAGCTTTGGTACATCTACACAATGGAATACTATGCAGCGGTTAGGAAAAATGAAGTTATAAAATTCGCCTACAAATGGATGGACATGGAGAAGATTATGTTGAGCGAAATTAGCCAGAAGGAGAGAGACAGATACAGACTGACTGCATTTATCTGCATAACATAAATATATAGGTACATATCATGATACCAATATCCAAGGTCAAGTGAAACATATATCAGGAGGTCCTGTCAAAGGTGGAAATTATCACAAACATGTGGGATTCAGAGGCTAGGTAAGACAGAAATGGAACAGTGTGCTAACAATTGTTGAGGGTACTAATGCCAACCTAGAACTGAGCATTAAATAGAGGCAAAAAGATACACATGACAACCCTTTAATGTATGTTCTGTAATCCATGGTCTGGAGGGGAAGGAAAAGAGAAAGAGAGAGAAATGGAAAGAAATCAAGAACCTGCCATGGAGCAGGGCTGGGGAGGGGAACCGGGACGTTGGTGGTGGGAGATGGGCACTGGTGGCGGGATGGGTGCTGCAACACTGTTTGACCAAAACCCAAATATGAACTTTTTAATTGTATATCTTTGTAATTTTAAAAATAAAAAAATTAAAAAAAAAATAAAATATTTTGACATTGAGCCCATGCTTGTGTCCACTTTTTGACCATTTTTAAAACTTTATTTCTAACAGTTATTTCTTACTCCATGTACCACATATATTTCAATCATTAACTGAGCAAGACTTACTGACTTTTCTTTTTTCTTTTTGCTCTTTTGTTCATATCAGCAATTGTCGGGGGTTACTCCTGGTTCTGCCCTCAGGAATTAATCCTGGCGGTGCTCAGGCTTCTATATGGGATACCATGGATCGAACCCAGGTTGGCTGTGTGCAAGGCAAATGCCATATTCAATAAATTATTGCCTCACCAACAATAAATTTTCTCTGAAATTGTAGTTAATTGTAATCTTAATTCATTAAAAGAAGTGCTGCATCACCCTACATCTATGCCTAAAAGCTGAATCGATGATCTTTGTTGATGCTACCCTCCTTCTTGAAAGGATTCTGGCTTTTAGGTATGTAAAGGGAATGACTTAAAGAAGACTCATCCATTTTGGTGGGAGACCTGGGACTATGCACATGGTCAGAAGTTTGGTCAGGAGCTAGAGGTCTGGAGAATTTCATTATCTTTGATGATAGTAGCAGAGCTTGCTTTATTATTGGTTATTAGTAAAAAACTTTTCAGAATTGTGCTGGACTCCTGAGTTTTCATCCATTCCTCACCCGGCCTTGGAGGTAGAAGGGAACTCATTCCCTGATATTGTTGGGGACCTAGTAGCTCCCCCGACACTCCTATGAAGACACTTGTATAGGTGAGGGAGGGCACCTGAGATGAAATACAATCTAATTTTTGAGATCTTTAATCCATTTTGATCTGATTTTTGTGCATGGTGTTAGACACAGGTCCAAATTCATTTTTTTTACATGTCGCTGCCCAGTTTTCCCAACACCACTTGTTGAAGAGGCTTTCCTTACTTCCTTTCCATTTAAGACTCATTGCACTTTTTATCAAAGATTAAATGATCATGTGTTTGAGGTTGGGTGGGGGGGGGAACCGGGGATGTTGGTGGTGGGAGATGGGCACTGGTGGAGGGATGGGTGCTGGAACACTATATGACCAAAACCCAAACATGAACTTTTTTAATTTTATATCTTTTTATTTGTATATCTCACGGTGGTATAATAAAAGACTTAAAAAAATAAAAAAATTAAAAAAAAATAATTTTGGGTACAACCCAAAAACTAAAAAATAAATCCATTAAAATGAGGTCTGAGAAAGTGATCTGAGTATAATGCCCCTTTGTCAGTGGGGACCAGAGAGAAGCTTCAATCAAAGATGTCACATATTTTCTCCTACATCATGTCCCAGGACAGATGGAGGCCTGCTGAGCCCAGGTAGGGGAAACACCAGGCTGGGCCCCATGAATCCAGGGACTCAGAGCATGATGGTAATGAAGGGCACGAAAAGAAGAACAAATGCCAGGTCGGTATTCACCGGTCATTCACACATTGGCTCTTCCCGGATTTGACCGTGTTAGTGCTGGAGTGTGCGAGAGAGGGAAGGAAGGGTCCATTAGAATGTGTGGCCTCACTGTGTTCCCTCACGGCCACGACTCAGGGCTTCCAAATCCGTTTCCTCTCTGCAGCCTAGTCTGAGCATCTCCCAGTGGGGCTGGAAGTCTAATGTTTGAAGGAAGCTTCGCACAACCATGTAGGTCTCCAAGCCAAGGCTCATGGTTGTACAACCTTATCTATTGTACTGCCAGAATGAACTGAGGCATGACTGAGAGAACTGTGATTGTGTAGTGTCTTTCTTCCTCCACTCTGGAGCACCCCTCCCTATCTCCAGTGATACAAATGTACCTTTAAATATAGCTCCTAATTGGTGCTTGCTACAGAATGAATGAATTAATTAATTAATGACTAATGAGGAGAAGGCAGAGAAGAGGGAAAACACTCAAGTCGAGATTAGGAATGATGAACAATCGCTCAGACCTTGGGAGAGGCTCAGGCTTAGGGCTAGTTCTGGAGATATGTCAGCAAGATCACTCTGGGGCCTTTCCTCCATAGAACGGAAATCTCCTGGCCTTTCCCACCCAAACACCGACTCTGCTCTTCAAGACTCTGCCTAATCACCATGTTTTTTATTTTTTGTAATTTGTGTATTGAATCACTGTGGGATAGATCATTACAAAGCTGTTCATGATTGGGTTTCAGTCGTAAAGCTGAAACCAAATCCCTCCACCAGTGCACATTTCCCAGTACCAACGTCCCCAGTTGCTGTTGCCCTCCCATCTCTCCTCCACAACCTGCCTCTATGGCAAGTAATTTTCTTCTCTCTTTCTCTTTCTCTCTTTCTCTCTCTCTCCATTTATGCACTCATTCATTCATTTGTGGCATATATTCACCATGTCTTTAACTGAATATTTCCTGTCCTATAGGTGCCAGTTTTTGTGGTGGTAAGTGGAAGTGGGCTAGAGTATGAATTTCCATTTCCAGTGTTGTTCTTACACAGTGTAACCTCTACTGGTCTGGGAACATGCTGGGAGCAAGTCTTACTACTTAGAACTGAAGGGTAAACAGAGTCGAAACGTCCTGTGACCCGTTTGATTAGATCTGTGCTGAGACTGATAAAATGCCCATCCTTGTAGAGTCCGTTGTTGGTCCTGATGTTTTCACCTCTAGCATAGGGAGCACATCGGCGTTTTGGCCTCTGATAAGGCAGTGCACTAACCTACCATGGGATTCCTCCCCACTCCCGAGACCTTCAAAGTAGGATGTAAGAAAGGGGCAGAGTGATCCTGGAGGAACTTTCAGGGGTGGAGGTGTAAGGGTAAATTCGTTACATAATACATAATTTATAGGTCTTCCTACTGTGTTGATATCCTTGCTGATGTTTCCAGTAGCCTGGGTGCATCAAAGTCATGCCACAAATCACCCAAATGGACCATGTCCTGCCTAGCCATACTCTCAAAGCAAAAGAAAATGTCAATTTCTCTGCTGGTTTCCTTGGTAAGGAAGGAACCGCGAGTATCTTTGTGAAGCCTGAGGCCTGAACAAATGCATTTTTGATTGTCTGTGCATGGAAAATGGGGGTTAACACAGGCACCCCAGAGGTAGTCCTTGTTCTGCAGAAGCTGCCATGTGCCCACACTGCTGCCTTCTCTCCCTGAACCATGACTGAGCAACTACAGTCCCTCAAACTTGTGTGTCCAGTCGACACTGTCCAAAGCAAACCAAGTGAGACTGTCATGTCTTAGCAATCAACTGACAGTACTGATGGTAAATAATATGCTTTGAACTTTCATACCAAAATCAAGTTCATACTCCCGTGCTAGGCTGAACATAAGGAACCCAGGCGGGGGCCGGTTCTGGTCCAGGCCCACCCCAAAAAAGTCTCAGAAGCCAGAAAAACTTCGTGCACCACAATCACAGTCATTTCAAGCCCAGACTCCATGGCTTATTGGAGCCCCACCCAAGAGAAAAGCTGATTTCAAAGCCAGATATGCAGGTCAACTCACCAGGCTTTCATGGAGCTGGAGCTGGAGACCCTCCTCCCACCTCTGCCCCTTCGGAAGGCTCAGTGCAAGTACCCACGAACTGCTTCCAGTGCTGACAACCATGATACAGAGATACAAACAAACAGCCGAGCTACTGGTTCTCCCCATGGCACGCTGCCACAAAGCAGTCATGGATACCTCAAAGCCTGGTATACTGATGTACCAGGTATCCAACACATTTGATAGAATTAAATAGTCACGACTTTATCAATACCATTCCCATACATGGGCTGTGATAAACAGTATTATTACCGACTAGGGAGCAGGCATGGGAAAGGGGGATGCTTAAGAATTAAGGGTCTTTGGTGGTGGTGGGAGCACACTGGTGATGGGATTGGCATTGAATGATGACTATTTCTAACAACTGTATTGTGAAAAATGTTTGTTCTTTGCAAATAAAATACCTTATTTTACTTTAAAATAAAGTAAAAAATTCAGAGTTGGTAAAATGTTCCATCTGTTTGACACAGAGTCTGGCTGCATTTAAAAAAATATTTTGATAGACCCTCTGTCTGTCTCTTGCCCCATTCCACCACCTTCGGGCAAGCCAAAATAATTAACCCCTTCTCCCTAGGGGCCAACAGAGGGGTTCAACCCCCACCAGCTCTGCCCCAGCACAGAATCATCACTCAGATCCTGCCCCACCACAACCACACTACAAATTCATAGTCACAATTGCCCTGCTTCATGCAAGCTCTTCTCTTTCCAGAAAGTCTCAACACTTGAGCAACAAATCTGCAGACCTTCTTGATGCACAGGAGTCCACCACTGTCTTGATATTCCAGCAAAACTGGGTGAGGGACCGCTTCTATTCACAGTCACTAAACAATGGGCTCTGCAGGCCAGAGCTTCTAGGCACTGAGCACTCCCCCAGGGCTGCTCTATCTTCTCTTGTTTTGAACCAACTGGCCATCTGGAAGGCCAATTGGCACACAGACACACGAGGTGCTGCTGTCCACTGGCCAGTGTCTCTCTGAGCAGTGCTGCTGACTGCTGGTGTGTGTGGCCTTGGAGCAGTGTATCTTGTGCTGCATTTGCCAAGTGTTATTGGGACTGTCATTGATTTCAATAGTATAAATCAAAAGCACTGAAAATGAGCACTTAGCACACTAAATGGTGTGGGAGCCATCTGATAGCCACCCTAGAAAAATCATGTGTATTCAAATGACTGTGTGCATGCCTAGAATTCATCTCCCTGCCTTTCTTCTTTCAACATTTAAACAATTTACTTCCTATATAATCTTAGGAGGTAAAGAAACTCACAAAACAAAGCATGGCCAGAGCTATATAGTACAGCAGGTAGGGCATTTGCTTTGTATGTGACCAATCTGGGTTCGATCCCCAGCATCTCATATGTTCCCCTGAGCACCACTAGGAATAATTCTCAAGCATGGAGCTAGAAATAATGCCCAAGAATCACTGGGTGGGCAAAAAAAAAAAAGACAAGTAAACAAACCAACAAAAAATAGATGCCAGAGAGATAGTTTCGCAGGTAGGATGCTTGCCTTGTATACAACTTACCTGGGTTTGATCCCTGGCATGCCCTATAGTTCCCTGAGAACTGCCTGGGATGATTCCTAAGTGCAGAGCCAGGAGTAATTCCCGAGCATCACCAAGTATGACCAAAAATAAAAAAAGAGCAAAAAAAAAAGAGCATCTCATCATCATCTTACTCGTTGATTCTAACTTCTTGCCTAAATTTCACCTGCTTGTAGCATCCATCATCCTGAAACAGTGGTCATGAATACCTAACTCAGTGAGCAATAAATCTGAATAAAATAAATTATTTTTCATTTGTGAATGATTTCACAAAATTGGATCCCATAGACATTCTCCACATCTCACTTCCACCTGGCTCACACAGTTAATATGGTCATATATATTTTTGTCACAGGGTCTAGAGGAAGTCAGAGCTATCATAAGACTGAAGGAAGGAACCGGTCACTATCCTTAAAGAGGGTCCACCCCCTTTTTTTTTTTTTCTTTTGGGTCACACCCAGCAATGCTCAGGGGTTTCTCCTGGCTCTGCACTCAGGAATCACTCCTGGCGGTGCTCGGGGGACCATATGGGATGCCGCGGATCAAACCCAGGCCGGCATGGACCAGCCGCAGCAAGGCAACGCCCTACCCGCTGGGCTATCGCTCCAGCCCCATACCCCCTCTTTAATAACCCAATTTGACCAGTTCTCAAACTTGAATATAAATGATACCTACCTAACATTAACTCGCCAAAATCTTAATACTATGATACCCTCTATTTAGGCCTGTGTCTAAATCGTGTGCATTTCTGTCTGCACGCAAACAGCATCCAGAAAGTATTTTGCTGTTAGACATAGTGAACAGTCTCTGTGTGCTCAGCATGACGGGGTATCAGCTGGAATTTCCAGCCCTTGGAAGGAGACTGAACTTCCCCTTCTCTCCCCACGGGGGGACGGCAGCTCTCTACCCTCATCAGTCAGTCTTTGCCGGTGGATCTTAATCATGCTCTAATTTCTCCAGGAACCCAAGTATGACTTCACACTGATTAAGGCTTCTCAGGGGAGTCGAAGAATACACTCACATGGGACCACAGACATTTGTCATAGATCTTTTTTTAACATTCAGGCCTGAGCCAGTGTTTTCCTACTAGTCGATAACATGTGGATGTTTCTGAAAAAACAGCTTCTCCAGAAGTAGCTGTACCTCTTCAATAATACGTCCGGCCAGTACTTGATGAGAATCTATTTTTCACCTTACATCATCACTCACTTTTAGGCAGACTCAACACTTGTTAATTCTATTCAGATTTAGAAGCAAGACACTCCTCACTTAAAAATGTTTACTAAGCCCCTTTCTGCTACTCACCAATCATTTCCCAGCTCACCCTATCCCTGCCACAGAATAAAACTCACAAAATATGTCTAAATTGCAAAGCAAAGGGAAAGCCCATTAGAGCCCTCCAAAGATTCCTTAACTGTACAGCATTAGCAACATTCTTTCTTGCCTCCTAAAGTCTCTGGACCAGCTCTGGTGGTCATAAATTGCTCCTGAGCTCCAGTGCTAGAAACTCTTCAACTTTGCTCTATACACCATCAAAGCAGCAATCACTGGCCACATATTAGATGCCTCTGGGAATGGATTAAAGCTTTTTCAAGGTCCTGAGTCTAACCTTTGCTCAACTGCCCATTACACATAGCGGCATGAAGGCAGAACCCACAGATTCTACACGACCTATGAAGTCTCCTTCCTAAACGGGAAATAGCACTTTGAGGTTGAATCAACCCTGGACCCTGTGGGAATATCCTAGAATATCCTACCTACAGGGGGAATATAATTCACATGTTTAATCCTTTGCAAGATGTAAATATTTCTAGATGAAAAGGTGAGGTTGTTACTTCTCTTCTAGATGAAGAGGCTGACACTTCTTTCAGACCCAGTGACCACTTAGAGGACCCCATTGAAATCAATCAACTGACTAACTAAAACATGGAATCTTTATACATTATGGATGACTATGGCATCACACCAAGATCTGCACCTGCAGCAGCTCCACCCGAGCCCGCACCCTAGGCTTTAAGGCTCACCGCAGTGGTCCTCCTACTCGTTGCGGCGTAGCGTCCGCAGGGGGCCGCCGGCCAGGGGCTGGCATGCTGGGCACTCCGTCCCCCTCTCACGTGTCACCAACTGCCAGCGACAGCCAGGTATGGGCCCGACGCTCCAGCGCCATCCATTTTCAGGGCTAGTTGATTCGGGCAACTAGCCTGGCAAGCTGCCCATATTGTATTCAACATGCCAAATACCAGTAACAACTATATTAGGTCATTCCCATGACCTATATATAATGGTTTGAGGCTCTTTATGTTCCTGGAGCAAGAAGATGCCCTTGGGCTCTACTAACACGAGACAGGACATATGGAGATGTTACTGGTGCCCGCTCGAGCAACTAGATGATGAACGGGAAGATCCATTCCCTACACAGAGCACTGGGCTGTTGGTTTGATGGAATAGGTTCATGGTGTCTGAGGTTGATTTGTTGTGTCAGGATAACATCATCATCTAGGACATCATCATTTGTTGCTGAGCATTTGGGGTGACCAGCATTTGAACCCCTTCCTCATCGGAGGAGTCAGATATGGTGATGGGCCCATCTCTGACATAAGTCCAGCCTTGCTCTCTGTGGCAGTGAAAGTTGTTCAAGTGAATCACTTCTCCATTGTTGATTCCTCTGCCATTTTCAAATGCAGATGTGCACAAATGCTAATACTTAAACATGGCAACTATCTACTCCAAAGGACCTTCAGCTCACCAGACGCAGCCTGCAACAGCTCGCTTGCCACCACCTCCAAAGCTGCTACTGTACTCCTTGTGTCCAAATAAACCTCAGACACCACGCCCCAATCCCATCAAACCAGCAGCCTAGTGGCAAGATATCAAAAGATTGGGAGAAGAAAGACCTAAAAAGTCAAAGCAGCATTTGAATCAGATAAGAATGGCTATTTCCCATGTATAATAGCTCCTTGCTTAATTCTGCTGCACAGGATGATTCTGACGATGAATATGGTACATTTCTGGATCTTGGGACTGGTGCAGGTTCTGAATTAATCAAGCCAAACAGCCAAACTGAAAGATAATCCAAGCCTGGAACCAGCCATAACCAACTAGCAAGTGACGTTGTCCACCCTATATCTGAGCAGAAAATCATTATCTTGGAAGAAAGTAACCTTTTCCCAGATGGAGACACTTTGGAAATTCAAAATCAGTCATCTGAATGTCGGGAATGCCACCGGGGTCCCCGACAGTGTCAGGACAGAGGTTGTCTTCTACCTCTGAGGACGCCGGGAGAACAGATGAAAACTCACGAGTCCGGTGCAGTTCCAAAAGGCTTTTAATAGTACAAAAGCTCTTCCACAGCACTCCAATATAATGAACAAACTTTAGCTCTGGTCCGAACTTAGACCATACAAAAGAGCCTAAGTCTCCCACCAAAGAGAGAGAGAGGATCTTACCCGAGCTGAGTCCTACCCAGAAGAAGGAGCAAAAGGCCAAAGAGCAAAAGGCCAAAAGCCAAAGCCAAAAGCCTCAGGAGCCAAAAGCTGAAGGCTGTGGAACCATAAGGCAAAAGGTAAAGGGGCCTCAAGTCAGCCCCTTATATACACCAAAGTAATCCAACCGGGAGGGCATGTCAACAAAGAACTCTAAACAGAGTGTAGTGCCATACCTTATTGCAGGTATAAACAAAGGTTATGCCAAGGACTAAGGAGATATCTCTTATGTAAAACACTGGAGAGAGAGAGGGCTGATATAAAGTAACACATCTTAACTTCATGAGCTTCATGTAATCTAGATGGTACCCACAAGGTCCTTCTTATTATTATCTGCACCAGGGTGATTCTGAGTATCTTGTTCTCGTGTACAGAAAGGGTCACTCTTGCCTGCTTAGAGCAAACTAGTATGATCCTTCCTATAGTCTTCCTATCGTCTCAGCGTAGCCAGGGTGGTAATCTCCTGGTAAATTCTAACTGTCCCACGCTGGGTGCAGTGGGTATAAAGAGGACCTGTGCTCAATCTAGAAAACATAGAAGTCTTAGTAGATGTATAAGTCAGAAGTTATTCAATCAAGGTGACTTCTGTAAGTGCCACACCCTCTAGCAGTGTTTACATAGAAGAGAAGTCTCATTAGAATGACCCTTGACTTAAGTAAATTAAGCTGGGAGTGGGCAAAACAACAAAACTCCCAGAATAGCTAAGCCTGTCCTCCAACATCTGAAGACTCAGAGTCAGAACTTTTATCAAATCTTGGAGAGCTAGATGCTGTCATAGAAGACCAGGCCATCGAGGAAGACTGCTGGTGAGACCACCCTAACTCGCAGTCTCTACATCAAAAGCTTCTGGAGAGAACGAATCAGGTTGTTCTCAGGAACAAATGGAGCCTCCAGGAGCAGCTTTACCAAGACTAGCTTTTCCACGACCGTAACCTCAGTAGAGTAGAATTCCTGGTCCCCCTTTCCCTCACCCAGCCCATCCTCTTGGAGAACTTGAAGACCAGCAATTATCAATAGATGATGAAGTGCCAGGACCAGCCTTCCCAAGTCAGAGGTCTCAGGAACCCAATCTGAAAAACTTTTGGGGTCAAGAAGCTACTACAGTAGATCAAGAACTCGTTGTGCTATTAGTGAAAGAAACCAAAGCAAGATTTCCAGATGTAGCAAATGGGTATATAGAAGAAATAATTCATTTGAAGAATTATTATGATTTAAATGTGGTGGGGCTCTAACGGTTCATCAGTTCATGCAAGAATTGAAAGCCTGTCTGCTACCGAGAATATCCCACCCACATGGCAGAACCTGGCAAGCTACCTGTGTCGTATTTGATATGCCAAAAACAGTAACAAGAATAAACCTCATTCCCATGACCTGAATGAATGGTTTGAGGCTCTTGCGTTCCTGGACCGAGCAGATGCCCTTGGGCTACACTAGTATGCAACAGGGATGAGCAAATCGATGAACAATGGGACAAGTGATACAAGTGATACACAGAGCAACCTGACCAATGGTGGAGCCCAAGGTACACCCCCATACACACACAGAGTCATCTTAGCAAAGAAAGATGCTCTAGCCAATAATCAGTTTAATTTGTTCATTTTTATAAGATCTTAATTCACTGCCAATGATATGATCATCTGGTAAAGGCAAGGGCAATAATGATTTCTTCCCAAAGTTATTCCCTTTGCAGGAAAAAAAATCACTCAGTATTTTTTCTTGTGTTACCAAGGCACTTATTTTGCTTTCATAATACATAACGTTTGCTCATGACCAAATTTACATAGGCTGCTGATTTCTTTATTCTCCAGTTACTTACAACTGTATCACTGTATCACTGTCTTCCTGTTGTTCATCGATTTGCTCGGGCGGGCCCCAGTAACATCTCCATATGTCCTGTCTCATGCTAGTAGAGCCCAAGGGCATCTGCTTGCTCCAGGAACATAAAGAGCCACAATCCATTCCGGAATGAGGTCTATAATTGTTACTGGTATTTGGCATATCAAATACAACACTGATAGCTTGCCAGGCTCTGCCGTGCAGGTAGCATACTCTTGCAGTCATCGCTAAGTCCAGCATTTAATGATGAACCCAGCAGCTGCTTGCAGCCCCGGGAGCCAGACTGTGATAGGCTGGTCTGCTGGGTGGAGTTCTGACGAGAGAGAAGTCCGGATGTGGAAAATGGAGGCCCTCATGGAGTGGGGGTCGTCTGGCTTTTTTTGCAAGGCTCTGCTGCGCTGGCGGGCCAGGGCTAGAACCCGCCATCTCTCCTGGGCTCCTTGTGAGCGACTGGGCACAGGGAGAGCAAGTAGCAGCTCTGCCCCATGTCTGTCTCTGGATCAGCATACCTGGGCCGGATTAAAAAAAGACTACAGCAGGGTGGATTTCGATGAGCCAGACTGTGATAGGCTGGTCTGCTGGGTGGAGTTCTGACGAGAGAGAAGTCCGGATGTGGAAAATGGAGGCCCTCATGGAGTGGAGGGTCTTCTGGCTTGTTACAAGACTCTGCTGGGCTGGCTGGGCAGGGCTAGAACCCGCCATCTTTCCTGGGCTCCTTGTGAGCGGCTGGGCAGAGGGAGAGCAAGTAGCAGCTCTGCCCCATGTCTGTCTCTGTCTGTCTACTTACAACACTTTCTAAGATACCTGGCTAGTTTCTGGACCACAAAAATTAACCCATAATTCCCTCCATGAACCCATCATTCCAAGGAGAAACAGTCAATAGTAAATAACAGCAGGGAACATGATGTGCTATTGGCACCCAAAAGGGAGTGTCCTACTCAGAGAACTGAAGAATGGTTACAAGTTGATCCTATTAACAAGGAAAGAGAGAAAATTGTTTCAGACAAGCATGACTTATTTCAAAACCTGAAAGTTTCTCCCCCATGGCTGGGAAGGAAATGCTAGATAGACATAAGTCAGAATACAGAACCTTTACTAGGTATTTCAGCAGAAGAAACTCGGTTGAGGGAATTATTTATAACTGCAAAGGAAATGCTGAGAATATAAGCAGAGGATGAGGAAGCAACTCAGTGAGGGCAAGAGCCATCTGCAAGAGCGAGGGCATGGTGACATCCTGACGGGCTACAAAGGGTATCACAGTCTGGCAGGAGCCAGAGTCACCAGGAGACAAAAGAGCGGTTGACTCTTCTGTAGTCACCAACTGGGGCGGCGCAATAGAAAAGAAGAGATGCCCCTGCCTCCATTGTCATCTACAAGGGCATCGAGAGGGCCATACCTGGAGGAACTGAGACACTATGAGGCTCCTGGATTGCATTTCATTATTCCGCTATGATACACAACAGAAGGGGCAAGAAACAGAGCAGAGGGCAACCGGAAATAGTCTAACACAGGGACGCCTGTGAAAGATAAAACTGAAAACAAAGACTGCAGCTAGCTTAGACTCTTGTGAGTGCTTTATCCTAAACACAACAGGGAATTACTCAAGGATGTTAAGCAGGCAGGAAGGATATGACTGAATTTGTCTTAAAAGATTCTTAAATCTCTCAATGAGTTGGGTATTGTTTTTTTTTAAACCATACTACTGCAATATTTTAAACGTCAAGATTTCATTGTGTAGATGTGGTCATAAAACATCTGAAATTATGATCTTACCATTTGAAAGTGGCACTGGTAAGTTGGCGACAGGAAATGAGAATGATGAGGCATCTGGGACCTGTGTCATCAAACAAGTAGCTTGAGGGTATTAGTCACAGCCCTCCTGGAGAGGCGTACATGAGGGAGATGTGACAATTGTCATGCTATAAAGCCACCAGTCCAAGGAGGTGCTGTTTCTCTCGGGATATCCTAGAGGGGAAAGAGGGAGCCAGGGGAATGAGGAAGGTAGAATTTGTTCTACATGTTATAAAGGCAGTTCTTGACAACAATCAGAACTTTCTAGCAATCAGTGGCCCCCAGGACGCTAAGTTCCTTCACATGACACAAGGCCCCAGTGAGGAAAAGGAATTCAGTGGCACCCCACTGTAGCAGGAGTCAGCTCCTGGGACAGTTCAGCCGCACAAACGGCAGCAGTTAAGAAGCTAACAGCTCATTTCTCTTCCCGCTCATTCACCCAATGGTGGGCGACAGGGACCTTGGCTCAGTCTGCAAGCACATGAACGTGTTCCACATGCTCCATAATGGCCCTCGAGCAGAACTGGATGGCCCAGTTGGAGCCTCTGTCCCCTGGTGACATGATCTCTTCACCATGTACTTTGTCAGCCAAAGCATGTCCCAGCTAAACCTATTTAAAGGGGTTGTGCTCCAGCCTGGTGCCCAGGGAACAGCGCCAATGTAAGCATCAGTGTCAAGGTCCAGAGTATCCTGTCCCACCCACCCTGCAGGATAGCTGAGGGAATAAAGTTTCATACATGGGGCTGGAGCAATAGCCCAGTGGGTAGGGCGTTTGCCTTGCACACAGCCAATCCAGGTTCGATCCCCAGCATCCCATATAATCCCCTGAGCACCACCAGGAGTAATTCCTGAGTGCAGAGCCAGGAGTAACCCCTGAGCACTGCCGGGTATGACCCCAAAAAGTAAAATAATAATATCACTGTATCACTGTCTTCCCGCTCATCATCGATTTGCTCAAGCGGGCACCAGTAACATCTCCATATGACCTGACAGACATGGGGCAGAGCTGCTACTGGCTCTCACTGTGCCCAGCCGCTCATGAGGACCTCCATTTTCCACATCAGGACTTCCCCCTCGTCAGAACTCTACCCAGAAGACCAGCCTATCACAGCCCGGCTCATCGAGATCCACCCTGCTGCAGTCTTTTTTTAATCCGGCCCAGGTATGCCGATCCAGAGACAGACATGGGGCAGAGATGCTACTGGCTCTCACTGTGCCCAGCCACTCATGAGGTGCCCAGGAGGGGTGGTAGGTTCTAGCTCTGGCCCACCACCCCAACAGAGCCTCACAACTAGCCAGACGACCCTTCACTCCATGAGGACCTCCATTTTCCACATCCGACTTCCCCCTCGCCAGGCTCCACCCAGCAGACCAGCCTATCACAGCCCAGCTCGTGCGGCCATGCTGTTCATCAATAAATGCTCGATTTTGAGATGATTACAAGAGTATGCTACCCTCACGGCAGAGCCTGGCAAGCTACCAGTGCAGTATTTGATATGTCAGATACCAGTAACAATTACCTTCTTCCCATGACCTGATGGAATGGTTTGAGGCTCTTTATGATCCTGGAGCAAGCAGGTGCCCTTGGGCTTTACTTGCATGAGACAGGTCAAAATAATAATACAATTTAAAACAAAATTGCATGCATGAGAGCTCTAAGCTCTCATAGCCATCAGGTGCTGAGGGCAGAGGGATGGGCTCTGGCCCTTCCGTCCTATTTCCCGCTCTCCTACCTTGTCATATGCCGGCCCACAGAGGAGCTCAATAATGCTTGCTGGAAGGTGATACAAATAAAAAAAAATTGAATTCATTTAGTCTCTTCCTGAAAAACTGAAAGCTGAGTCTAGATAGACATAGGGAAAAGGTGATTAGTCCAATATCATTATTGGATTATTGTAAAAGACTTCGATATTTAGAGGGAAAATAAATTAATTTCAAAATTCCTTTTCATCAACAAAATTCTAACTGCACAGCTCCCCGGAGACATAAAATGCGATGGTTATCTGGAAATAAGGGTTTCAGGACTTGGGAAAGAGATTTTATTCTTTCTAATAAACCTCTTCTCCATCGCTTTACTTTGTAGCATTGCTTTATACCTCAGCTTGATAGCATGAGGCACTTTCTGAACTTTATTAACCGCATCCTCCTCCAGCACTGAGCTCCTTAACTGTGGGTCTCTGGGGTTGCATAACTAAATGACGGGGTAGTGGAAAATGTTGGCAACAGTAAAAGGTTTCCGAATACCCAACAACTAAAAAATTAATTCAAAATAAAACACATACACTCTGAGGTGATTCTGGCAGAGCTTTCTTATGCTGCATTTCTGGGGGCAAAAGGGGCTTGAGTAGAAACAGATTAAGAAGTTCTAGCACCCAGTGAAACAGGCATGTTTTTTGCTCTCCCTGGTAACCTATGCCAAAGTTTACTTGTCATGAAGCATCAGTCAGTACTTGATTCTTGAGAAACCTAATCAAAACTTAGGGTTCCTGGCACTTGCTTTACATGTGGCCGATCCAGGTTCAAACTTCACACAATACCCTGAGTCCCACCAGGAGTGTTCCCTAAGTACTGAGCCAGGAGTAAGCCCAGAGCTTTACCAGGTGTGACCCAAACAAATAATGACAAAGGTTTCTGACTTAGGGACACCTCTACCATAAAAATCTCCAAGCATCTCTGACACGGTGAAAGGGAGCTTTGAATCTTGAACACCAAAATGTGTCCTGGCAAGGAAACTTCGATCAAACCAAGCTATTTCCCTCATCAAAGGGGAAGAGGAACATGGGGGGTAAACACAACCCCTTGGGGGGAAGATCCTTGGCCCTCACAATAACGGATTTCTGCCGAGGTGGCATTTTTCCCAACACATTATGCAAAAGCCAGTTGGAGAAGATGCTGAGGGCTGTTATTTCCTGATTTGATTCTGCCATTTCCAGTAATGGAAAGCTGCACTCCAACCATCCATCTTAATAAGTGACAGATGCATTTCATTAAAACTTCCTTAAATAATTTCTTGTGGTTTTAGAAGGAGGGAAAAACAAGAAAGAGTGCTGTTTCATGCTGTGATGCATGTCAACATTTTGAAAGCCATTAAACAAAGCAAGAGTTCTTAGGTTGTGGATTAAGTGAAGAGATGCCAACCCAAGAGCATTTCTCAAATCCTGTTTCTCATTGAACAAAGGCATCAGAGATCGTAACACAGTGTTGGTGAATGAGGAGTAAGTTAAACGACACCTGCTTCGGCCATTCATATTGTCCTTTCTGTGCCTAAACTCACTGCGGAATAGAGACAAGACGTTCTGCAAATACTCTTCCCAGCTTTTCGTTTCTCTGCAGGTAAGAAGGCATATTAAAATCTAGCAGAGTAAAATGATCATTACATTGGATTCGAGAGATTTCATCTTACATTGTTTCTACCACGTAGGACCTCTATAACCTTCACCAAGTCAACAGATTAATCTCTTTGTGTCTCTATCTTCTCCTTTGAATGGCCAAGATAAAATGCTTGTCAAAACAACTTCACAGGATTATTAAGAGGATTAAATGAGACAATAAAGAGCAATAGAATGAACTTGCTAAATTATGAAGAAACAAAAACATACCTTCAAGAGTATAGGAATTTCTTTCTTCCCCTCTCTCTTTTTTTACTTACAGGCATCCAGTTCCTAGAACATTTTCTGATATCAAAAGGTAAATAATAAATATTTTAGATCAATGTGTAGAACCTAATGGCTGTTTATGTAACACCTTGCTTGAACCTAATATTTGCTTGAATATTATCCTGGGTGTATCTGTGATGGTGTTTCTGGATGAAGTTAACCTCAGAAATGATACACTGAGTTAAACATATTGGATTTCGAAATGTGGGTGAACCCTGTCCAATCACTTAATGACTTGATTAAAAAAAAAATGGCTGAGTAAGAGAGAACCTTACCAGCCTTGTAGCTTGACTTGAGACATTAGTCTTCTGCTATGCTTGAACCAGAAATGATTCCATCAACTCTCCTGGGTCCCTAGCTTTCAAGCTGCAGATCTTGGAACTTTTCATATCTCTAATTTGTTAGGTAATTCCATTTAATAAATCTCCTATAACTCTCTCAAGAGAATTTCTCTCTCACTCTCTCTGTGTCTTTCTCCCCTACACCATCTCTTCTCTATATTAGTTGTTCTGTTTATCTGGAGAGCTCTGAATAAACAATAATGAGTAAAGAACAATCACTGTATCACTGTATCACTGTCTTCCCGTTCATCATCGATTTGTTCGAGCGGGCACCAGTAACATCTCCATATGACCTGTCTCATGCAAGTAGAGCCCAAGGGTACCTGCTTGCTCCAGGAACATAAAGAGCCTCAAACCATTCCATCAGGTCATGGGAATGTGGTCTATAATTGTTACTGGTATCTGGCATATCATATACAACACGGGTAGCTTGCCAGGCTCTGCCGTGTGGATAGTATACTCTTATAGTAATCTCAAAATCCAGCATTTATTGATGAACCGGCGCGGCCGCAAGCAGCCGAGCGAGCCAGGCTGTGATAGGCTGATCTACTGGGTGGAGTTCTGACGAGGGAGAAGTCCGGTGTGGAAAATGGAGGCCCCTCATGGAGTGGGGGTTGTCTGGCTTGTTGTGAGGCTTTGCTGGGATGACGGGCCAGGACTAGAACCTACCATCCATCCTGGGCACCTCATGAGCTGCTGGGCACAGGGAGAGTCAGTAGCAGCTCTGCCCCATGTCTGTCTCTGGATCAGCATACCTGGGCCGGATTAAAAAACACTGCAGCAGGGTGGATCTCGATGAGCCAGGCTGTGATAGGCTGGTCTGCTGGGTGGAGTTCTGACGAGGGGGAAGTCCGGGTGTGGAAAATGGAGGCCCTCATGGAGTGGGGGTCGTCTGGTTTGTTGTGAGGTTCTGCTGGGGTGGCGGGCCAGGGCTAGAACCTGCCATCCCTCTTGGCTACCTCATGAGCGGCTGGGCACAGGGAGAGTCAGTAGCAGCTCTGCCCCATGTCTGTCTCGCGACCTCAGATCAGACGTGGCAACCCGCTGAATTTAAGCATATTAGTCAGCGGAGGAAAAGAAACCAACCAGGGCCCAAGTCCTTAAAGAACAATAAATTGAATAATAAACCATTTAAATTGAACCTCCCAAGAAGTGGGCCAAAGGACTAAAAGTACATGAGCCTACACAGCAGAACTATGACCAAAACGAACGTGAGACATGTCATTGTATACTTGAAATTCTCGGCTGGACCTTTCAAGGTTGTGCAGCTTATGTCAGTATTGTTGTGCTACTCTTTTGAGCTCTCATTATATGCTTAGCAGTGTACATGCATTATCTCATTTAATCCTCACAAGCCTATTATCCTTACTCTACATATGAGAAATACCAAGTCTTCAAAAAATGCAAATAACTCACCCAAGGTCAGGGCTGGTGATGGAGCACTGGAGCCAGACCTGAATGCTTAACCACCAGGCCACTGTCTCTCAGCTTGCAATTTGATGGCAGAACTATGGCTGCATAACTTAACATACATTGTGCTATGAATATTAATAAAAATCCAAATTGAATTGACTCTAACATGAAGAGAATGCATGGATGGATTCATACAGAGAAGTTCAGGGTAGAGATGTCTTCAGAGAAGCTTGGTTCAACTGGATTTGCTTTTTTCCAGTTCTGCCCATATCATCTCTGACTGAAGCAAAGTTACAGTGATTCCAACACAATATTCATGCTCTACCTCATCCATATCACCCAGAGAAGACAGAGACAAGAATCTTCCATTTGCTAAAATTCTGTGCAGACTAGCAAGTCTCAATATTGTCGGATCTAATGGGGAAAGTGAGAAGAGGTGGAGTCAGTTTCTGGTGTGTTTCATCTATGATCAGCTTGGATTTGGGTTGTCACCAGGAAGACTGATTGACAAATAATGCTCCCTGCAGTCACAGGATACTTGGTATGCTATTGGAAGAAAGGGAGCCTTCTAATCCCCTCCATGTTTGTCCCCCCAAAAAAAAAAACAAGCAAGAAATGCTTTGATCCATACAAGCACCAGAGGACTGGCTTCTAAGTCAAGAGCTTATATTTGTCTTCAAAGCAGTTGTAATCTGGAAAAACTAGAAACTGACCACAAAGAATGTGGAACAGGAAGGAGGGATGTAACTTGGTGGTAGAGTGCGTATTTCACCCTTATTTGATCCCCAACACCAGAAACAAGCAAACATAAAAAGTGAGAATGGGAAGAGGAGGTGATAGATGCAGAGCAAGGAGAGTGGATGAACGTCTGTGCAATGGACAGATGGTGTCTCAGACACCTGTAGTCTTTCTTCTGCAAGAAACAACCCCAGACATCTAACCTGCCTCTGGAGCATGCGTTATCCATTTCAATGCTTCTTTGAACTCCTGTTAGTTTCCCTTATCCTCAGATTTTGAGTCCCAAAGAATATGAATTGCTGGAGAGGGGAGGGCGCTCCTGATTGACACAAACCTAATCCCATCCCCTTGCCCCTTCAGTATAATTTATTCATGCTTGGCTTGTTTTGCAATCTCCTTTAATTGTAGACACCGGGGAGGAGCTGTGTTTAAATGCTCTGATTTGTAACCTGCCTGCAGCACAGCTGTTGTTCAATGTATATCTGTTAACAACAGTAACTACACAGATAAAGGATTTCAATCCCTAGAGCTATTAATCAAATTCTTTCCTACCAATTCTAAATTCATCCCATCCTAAAATATTTACAGTTCTCAATTACCGGCAAGTTGCTTGATTGTGCATTTTCTCACAAGAACAATGACATCAGAGGCTGGGCCTCTTCTCATTTTTTTAATAGATTTCTCTGTCCTCAAAACCCAAAGTATTTACCAAATCTCATGAGGTTAGAAGAGTCTTTATTGCCTGTATGTTATAGATGTAAAAATAAAACAACCCACAATGGTCAGGATTGATCAGCATCTCAGCAGAGCAGTAATTTAGAACCACGGCTGCCACTTCAGTCACGGGTAAGCCATGTGGACCAAATGTGGGGGATAGTTTCAAAAAACTACTGAGTGGATGCAAATGGAATGATGGAAGCATGTGTTTGTATACCCAGATGTAAAAAAGATCAGAGTTATTTGATATGCTTTCATAGAACCAATAACGGAAAAGCTGGGATTCAGATTCCAATCTTTGTGCCTCTCCTATCTCTCGGGGTCAAAAAACCCTTAAATTTGAAATGGTTGAGAAAATGGTACCAGGACTACTGGAGAAACATACTTCCAAGCCTGACTATATCACCTTGCCATAATGCTCTGTCAGTGGTTTGACAGTTGCAATAAGTTATCATCTGTTTACTTAAAAGAATACTTAGGGGTAACTGAGAAAGTAGGCTGGATTCCAGTACCATCTTGGTGATAACAAGCTGAGTAATTTTGAACAACCCCCTTCTCCAAATGTGGTCAAAAGCATTTATAAATAAACAGGTTGTAACATTAGTGAACACTCAGTGCCTTTTGGTGACTTTGGTCTCTGACAACTCTAAGGTAAAGACTGACCATAAATTACTAGTGACTGCGAATTCCTCCACTTTTCCCCAGTCAATAAACATTCTATGGAACCAAGAGCATTTGCACATAGTAAGAAGAGTGAGGGACAGACATGGGGCAGAGCTGCTACTTGCTCTCCCTGTGCCCAGCGCTCACAAGGAGCCCAGGAGAGATGGTGGGTTCTAGCCCTGGCCCGCCAGCCCAGCAGAGCCTTGCAACAAGCCAGACGACTCCCCACTCCCATGAGGGCCTCCATTTCATCAGAACTCCACCCAGCAGACCAGCCTATCACAGTCCGGCTCACACGGCTGCTTGCGGACGCGCGGTTCATCATTAAATTCTGGACTGAGAGATGACTGCAAGAGTATGCTACCTGCACGGCAGAGCCTGGCAAGCTACCCGTGTTGTATTTGATATGCCAAATACCAGTAACAATTATAGACCTCATTCCGGAATGGATTGAGGCTCTTTATGTTCCTGGAGCAAGCAGATGCCCTCGGGCTCTACTAGCATGAAACAGGACATATGGAGATGTTACTGGAGCCCGCTCGAGCAAATCGATGAACAATGGGAAGACAGTGATACAGTGATACAGGAAGAGTGAGAGAGAAAGCTCCTACAACTGTCTTTCTTCTGAATGGTTCCAAAAATATCAAGCTTAGAGAAGAATAGGCAGATATGAAATCAGAAGACAAAGTTTAAAAAAAAAGTCTCATAAAAGAAGAAAGAGAGGAAAGCTTCAGCAAGCTGAAGATTGTGAAACACACAGTAAACTCAACCAGAAAGAGACCAAGGGGATTCTGGGGCATCAGAGTGGATAAGAGAAAAGCATCGGATTTGGAAATCAGAAATGCTCAAGCTGGCTCATAGTGACCCCTGGGTGAGTTCAGAGAGGTCACCTGCAGCAGACTTACCCCACATGCTTCTCAAAGTTACTGCAGGCATTCATCGAGGTAAATCAATACAATGAGGGCAAGTTAGTGTAGCCCAAGCAAAGGCTTAAGAATCAAGGACTGAAAAGACATAAAAACAGGGCCATAAGCCAATACATGTGGGCAGATTAGAGACGCTGGGGAGAAAAAAACATATTTTTGCTAGAGTCTCCAAAAAAGAATATAGTTCTTATAATACCTTGATTTAAACCTACTGAAACCTTGAACTTCTGACTTTCAGAAGTTCCCCAAACAATAAATTAACATTGTTTTAAGATGGTACATTTTTAATAATTTGCTATCATCACAGGAAACTAATATCAGAATTTAGTCTCCCTTTATTTTGTTTTTGTAACTTGGAGAAACTCTCCAGATTATTTTGCTCTTCTTTGAGAGCAAACCTTTTATTCTTTTCTAAATGTTTTGCTTCTGAGTCTTTCTTAATAGCCACTATGCAGGAATAAATTTTTACCACTTAAATCTATAAGATACAAATTCCAGTTATCTATTGCTAGAAAGATATACAGTCAAGTTATTTATTCGAGGTTATCCTTCCATTTCTACCACAAACAAACATTTATTATGCACTTGGGCTATGTAGGTCAGGAGTTAAGAGAGGAGACTGATGGAAATGGTTTGCCTCTATGCGTGGTATCTAGTTTCCTGCTAGAAAACTAGATGGTTGATGGTGTCATTACCGCTACAGGCTCGAAGGCTCTGATGGCTCATAGGCTCAGTTAGCTAGTCATTGATACTGCATGGCATTTGGTATATTTGCTGGCATTGTTGGCTGGAACAACATTCTATGATATTTCCATGAAGCTGGGGCTTCTTTACAATGTGGAGTCCTAGGTGTCTGAGAAATAGCACAGTGGGTAGGGTGTTTGCCTTGCATGTGGCCGACCTGAGTTCAATCCCTGACATCCCATAGGGTCCCCTGAGCACCGCCAGGAGTAATTCATGAGTGAAGAGCCAGTCTTAGAAGAATGTCATAGAGCAATAATTTTACAGTATGGAACCTTTTCATATAGGCAGATTCCAATAAGCAATATGCAATTATTCCTCTAAGCTTTTCATAGCTGATATTTCATTTTCACTGTCAAGTAGTATTAAATGTTTGAAAATACCATGATTAGTTTATTCATTCACTTTCTGGAGCATAGATTGGTTGCTTTATGTTTGGAGTAGTATGCAGAAGCTGCTATAATTACGAAGCATAGACTCTCATGTGGACATATGCTTTCAACTCATTTGGTCTAACACCTAGGATGCAATTCCTGGATAATATGGTGAGACTATGTGTAATTTTGTAAGTGCTAAATTGCCTTCTATAGCGGCTTGCCATCTTGTCTTTCCACCAATTAGTGGGAGTTCCTATGTCCTAAATTCTCTTCCTTGCTGAAACTGAGGTAACAAGGTTACAGTTGTGTTAACATTTATGTTTTGGTGTTCAAAGTTTCTGCACCTCCATCAAAGCTGAAAAGTAAGAGACCCTCTACCACTGTCTATCTATAACTTAGAGTCTGCTTCTCCTTCATCCCCACCCCAATATATTTTCACATCTTATTTTACCACTTGGTAATCTCAGTTTTGACCAAAGTCTAAGGTTTATTATCATTTGATTCCCAATTCCCTTGTTTATGAGGGAGTTCACTAGTATTTGTTCCATTCCATCTGAATTATTTTGCTTAATGTGATATCTTTTAGTGCATCTACCACATAGCAAAAGCAAGCTTTCACCTTTTCTTATTGCTGCATAGTAATATATTATGTAAATGACCAGTTTTACAAATCATATCCTGCTTCTGATCTGATTTCTTTCCTGCGCACCCGTCCCTACTGGTTGACCACTTGTGTTATGGCTCTCATTTACATTATTTTCACCTGGGAACACCTTGAAGTATATGACCCCTTGTTGAGAAAACCAAGGATACAAACCAGAATTTCTTTATCCATTCATCTATTGTTGGACATTCAAATTCTTTCCATATGCTGGGTATTGTATTTTAGCGCTGCAGCCGAACATAGGTGTGCACATATTCTTTCTAGTTAATGTCTTTGTAATGATCTTGGAATAAATCCCAAGGAGTGAAATCACTGGGTCATATGGTAGTTCTATTTTTAATTTTTGAGGCATCTCCATACTGTTTTTCATATAGGCTGGACCAGATGGTATTTGGCATTGCCACCAGCAGTGAATAAGTTTCCTTTTACATCAAATCCTTGTTTCCATTCTTTTTGATATATATGCCATTCCTTTTTCTTTTCATTTATTTTCTTTTTGGTGCAAAAAGCATTCCAAGCTATGCTCAGGGAATCCTGGAACCTCCTCTGGTGATTCTGAGATAACCTGGAAAAACTTGAATGCTCGGGCCCTGCAGTCTTTTTTTTTTTAAGTTTTATTATTATACCACCGTGAGACATACAATTACAAAGATATCCATAATTGGGTCTCAGTCATGCAGTGTTCCAGCACCCATCCTTCCACCAGTGCCCCATTCCCTACCACCAATGTGCCTCTACAACCACCATAGACCAAGACCCACTATCCACTCCCCATTCCATAGTAGCACCCCAGTTTGTTGCAAGTACAATGATCATCACAATGTATATACAGGCAAGATCCTGGGAAGGACCTGGACCTAAACTTGATTATTATCTAAGCCTGGCATGTGGCTTTGCAGTCGCGCACCACTGCAGCTGTGCATCTGGACAGTCTCTTCTCCGGTGTTGCTGTAATGGCAGCTGTGGGACTTCTAGTCATGCCTGCTGGGTCACTGGAGGTGGAGGGATGAGGGAGGGGCCCCAATCCCTGCCCAAAGCCCAGCTGATGCAGGAGGGGCCCTGCAGTCTTAATTCTCATATATACAATTCTTTGAATTAAAGTTACCAAATTAGCTTAATTTGTTAAAAGAGATGTCTTGGTTAGGAATATTAAGTGTTCCCTTTCCTTGCACCACGTGTATCACTTGTATCACTTGTCTTCCCGTTGCTCATCGATTTGCTCAAGCGGGTGCCAATAATATCTCCATTCATTGGGAATGAGGTTCATTATTGTTACTGTATTTGGCATATCGAATACACCACAGGTAGCTTGCCAGGCTCTGCAGTGGTTCTGGGTTCATCCAAGGGGGCCCAGTCTTCTATGTCAGACCATCAACCATCCAGGGCCCACGGGCAAGGCATTGGGTGTGAGACAAGACTGTCTGCTGTCTGCCACCTGCCGGCGCAGCCCGGCACTGCTGCCACACCTGCAACACCTCAAGAGGCAGGTGGCAGGGCCATATAGCCCTATGGTGTAATGGTTAGCACTCTGGACTTTGAATCTAGCAATCCGACTTTAAATCTCAGTGGGACCTCGCTTACTGCCTTTCTTTTGCATAAGTGTATTAAATATCAAAACAAATTAGCTAGAACGTTATTGGGAAGTTGACTTGGGAGGGCAGAATGATTTGCAAACTGTTAATGCTAAGGTACTAATGTGTTCAGAATATAATGTTGTGCCATGCCCGCCTAGTGACAGCAGCTTCATCACTGAATCCTACATTATTGTAACATTTAGGGGTGTCCGATTTTCCATTCTAAGAGGGACACAGTGGTATCTCATTGCTGCCTGCCTTAATTTATAAATTTATAACTCCCCAATGTAATATAATATTAAACATCTTTTCATTTACTGGTTTACCATATGTATATCTTCTTTATTTTTTTTAAATGAAGACAAATAAATTTTATCATAAAAAACCTTATGAGCCAATGAGCATATGTGAAGATGTAGACATATAGTTGATAAGGATTAGGAAAATAAAACGTTTTCTGTTGTATCCAAAACAACCAAGCATTGGCATTAAAATGATACTGAAGAACAGAAAAGAATAACCTCAAAAATATAGACACACACAAATGGACACTTAATTTTGGAAAATATTCAAGCTGAAAAGAGCAATCATTTCATCTAGAACAATTTGCTATCTAGAGGCTAAAATAAAATATAATCCCTGATCTTAAACAGCATGCAGCAATTAAACGGAAGAGGATGAGGACAGAGAGACAGTACAATGGTTAGGGCACTTGCTATGTATGGAGACCAGACCTGGGTCCCACGACAAGTTTCTCTACAGTGCTTTCTGTTGTTGTTGTCTAGCAAACCATTGAGGATGTGTATCATTTATTTAGCTAGGTACCGTGGCTTACAATATTGTTAACGATAGTTTCATATGTACTTATTCCAATGTCACATTAATGACCAGTGTATCCACCCTCTCTCTCCTCAAGGATCTTAATAGTCCTTCCTTCCAGACCCCCTCCTTCCTTTAAACTCAGTTTTGTGGATCATTTCTCTTATGTTGTAGACTTTGGCCCTTTGTTGTCTGCCTTGTTGTATATCTTTAAGTCCTAGATATGAGAGAAATTATTCTGTGTTTAGTTCTTTCCTGCTGACTAACTTCACTCAGCATATCCTCTAGTTCCACACACGCTGCTGCAAATATCATGATTTTGTTCTTTCTTAGTCTATTCCATTGTGTATACTTATATCTATATATTACAATTTCTTTTTTTTAACATTTTATTATACCACCGTGAGATATACAATTACAATGCTGTTCACGCTTGGGGGTTTCGGTCACACAGTGTTCCAGCACCCCGCCCTCCACCAGTGCCCCCAGCCACCACCCATGTCCCCAATTCCCTCCCCCTCCCACATCCTGCCTAAATGGCAGGTTCTTTATCTCCTCTCCTCTCCCTCTCTCTCTCCTCCTTCTCCCCACACATTGTGGGTTGCACTAGATACACTTAGAAGCCATCATTTGCATTTTTTTGTCTGTATTTAATGCTCAGTTCTATGTTAGCATCAGAACTTTAGACATTTATTCACACATGTTCCCTTCTCTATCTAAACTAACCTCTGACTCCCACACGCTTGTGGTAATTTCCACTTTCGGTAAGATCACCTAGTATATTTATGTCATGCAAATAAATGCAGTCATTCTATGTCTCTCTCTTTCCTTCTGACTAATTTCACTCAACATGATTCTTTCCATATCCATCCATTTATAGCAAAATTTCAAAACTTCATTTTTTCTGACAGCTGCATAGTATTCCATTGTGTAGATGTACCACAGTTTCTTTATCCAGTCATCAGTTCTCGGGCATACTGGTTGTTTCCAGGTTCTGGCTATTGTGAATAGTGCTGCTATGAAAATAAAAGTGCGGATTGTGTTTCCGCTGTGTGTTTTTAGCTTTCCAGGGTATATTCCCAAGAGCGGTATGGCTGGGTCAAAGGGGAGTTCAATTTCTAGTCTTTGGAGGAATGTCCATATTGTTTTCCAGAAAGGTTGTACAAGTCGACATTCCCACCAACAGTGTATGAGAGTCCCCCTTTCCCCACATCCACGCCAGCACTTGTTGCTTTTACCCTTTTGGATATGGGCCATTCTCTGTGGTGTGAGGTGATATCTCATTGTTGTTTTGATTTGCATCTCTCTGATGATTAGTGATGATGAGCATTTTCTCATATGCCTTTTTGGCCATTCGGATTTCTTCCTTGTCAAAGTTTCTGTTCATCTCCTCTCCCCATTTTCTAATGGGGTTGGCGTTTTTTTCTTATGTATTTGTACCAGTGCCTGATATATCCTGGATATCAACCCCTTATCAGATGGGTATTGGGTGAATATTCTTTCCCATTCTGTCGACTGTCTTTCTATCTTGGTCACTGTTTCTTTTCGAGGTGCAGAAGCTCTTCAGTTTCATGTAGTCCCATATATTTATATTTTCTTCTAGTTGCTTTGTTAATGGTGTTTCACCTTTGAAGATGTCTTTAGCATCGATGTCGTGGAGGGGTTTTTCCTATATTTTCTTCAATGTACTTTATGGATTCAGGTCTGACATTGAGATCTTTAATCCATTTTGATCTGATTTTTGTGCAAGGTGTTAGACACAGGTCCAAATTCATTTTTTTACATGTAGCTGTCCAGTTTTCCCAGCACCACTTGTTGAAGAGGCTTTCCTTACTCCAGTTTGGACTCTTTGCACCTTTATCAAAGATTAACTGATCATGTCTTTGAGGGTGGGTGTCAGGATACTCAACTCTATTCCATAGGTCCACCGGTCTGTTTTTATTCCAGTACCACGCTGTTTTAATTACTGCTGCTTTGTAGTACAGTTTGAGGTTGGGAAAGGTGATGCCTCCCATCTTCTTCTTCTTCCCAAGGATTGCTTTAGCTATCCGTGGGGGTTTGTTATTCCATCTACGAATTTCAGAAGTGTTTGGTCAATTTCTTTAAAGAATGTCATGGGAATCCTTATAGGAACCGCATTGAATCTGTACAAAGCTCTAGGGAGTATTACCATCTTGACAATGTTAATTCTCCCCCATCCAGGAGCAGGGAATGTGTTTCCATTTCCTCGTGTCCTCTTTTATTTCTTGAAGCAGTGTCTTGTAGTTCTCTTTGTATAGGTCCTTTACACACTTGGTTAAGCTGATTCTAGGTATTTGATTTTCTGTGGCACAATTGTGAATGGAATCGATTTCTTAATATCCCTTTCGTCTCTTTCTGTATATCTTCTTTAAATGTCTAGAACTTTCATCCATTTCTACTGGGTTGTCTTGTACTCAGTAATAAGAATTACTGAGTTTTGAGAGTTCTTTGTGTATTTTGTATAATATGCAAGATCAGGTATGCATTTTCAGATGTTTATTTCCAGTGTTTAGCTTGTCTCTTAATTCTCTTACAATGTCTTATGGAGCAGAATATTTCAATGAAATCTGGTTTATCAACGTTTTCATGGATCATATCTTCAGTGTTATATTTAAAAACTCATCACCACACCCAAGGTCACCTAAATTTTCTCCTATGTTATTTTCTAGAAACATTCATGATTTTGCACTTAAATTTATGATACTCAGAGAGAGTATTATATTTTTAATCAAGGTATTGTGACTTACAAAGTTATTTATAGTAGAATTTCAGACATTCAATGTTCCAACACCAATACTACCTCCAGTGTCAATTTTTACCCAGGTTCCTGACTAGTCCCCAGCCTGCCTCCTTGACAGGCACATTTTAAGGATTGGTGGTTGTAGTTTAGGTCTCATGCTTACAGGGTTGGCTCTATGGTTTACATATACAGATATACCACACCTCTGTACTACCAATGAGCCCTGGGCCCCAGCCCCTACCCCTGTTATCCCAATATGGCTCCTCTTACTTCCCTTCTCAATTTCTTTCCCTCCCTGTCGTTTCCACTTCCACAATCTAGGGTAATCTCTGTATTCCTCCCTTTGATCCATTGCATTACCTTGTCCTGTTATTCTATATCCCACAGATAGGTGAGATCATACTTCTTCTTCTGACTTCACTTAATATGACATCCTCCCATTCTATCCAAGTTGAAGCAAATTGCATGATTTCATCAATCCTTAAAAGTATTATTCCTTTAAAGCATCTTTAAAAGTATTGCATTGTGTGGATATGCCACACCTTCATGATTCATTCATCTTTGAATACCTATGTTGGGCACCCAGGTTGATTCCAGAGCTTAGCTATTGTACTGAGTGCTGCAGTGAATAATGGTGCTCATGTATCCTTTTGAAATATGTTGTGTCCTGGGAGTAGATACCAAGAAGTGGGACTGTTGGGTTGTATGGCAGCTCTATTCTTACTTTTCTGAGGAATATCTATTCTGTTTTCTATAGAGAATGAACCAGACAACATTCCCACCAGCAGTGGGTGAGAGTTCCCTTTTCATCACATCTCCGCCAACACACTGTTCTCAAGTTTTGATTGATATGTGCCATTCCCACTAGTGTAGAATGAGTATTTGTATAAGGTGTAAGTTAATGTCTAGATTCAGTCTTTTGCACAACAATGACCCAAACATCATTTGTGAAAAAAGATAAACCTCCTGTGCTCTACTGTATAAGTTGACTATATTTGTGTAAGCTTATCTTTTGGGGTCTCTATTAAGTTACTCTATTTCTACTTTTTATTATGAATAACACATCCTCATAGCTGTGATTCATGTCATGTAGTAGGAATTCTGTTCTTCTGTTCTTTTTATTTAATATTATGTTGGTTATCTTTAATCTTTAGATTTTCTATATAATCTTTTTGTCACTTTGTCAATAACCACATAATAACTTTATAGAATTTTTATTGAATTGCATTGAATTTACATATCAAGTTGGGGAATATTGATATTATGTCAGTATCAAGTCAATGTGGAGTGGGGGAAAATACAATTTGCTTCATTTTATGCGCAGAGACAAGCTTTCCCGTCTCGTGTACTATCATACTCCAGACACTGCAAAGAGCTGAACACATAATAAGTACTTTAAAAATGTTTGCTGAACAAATCAATGATTCATTTTAATTGAATGTTCTCTGCTACGTCTTCTAAGTCATTGCCCTCACCCAGGCTCTAGATACAAGTTGGCCAGTGTGATTCCTATGTTCATCTTGACTCCTCTGAGTATTAATAAAGGAACACCACGTGGGATAACTCATTGCCCACCCCCTCCTCCTCTCCATGGCAGACTCAAGAGGAACATTTTCCTCTTTCTCTCCTTGGGAGTGTATCTTCAGTTTAACATCCTCTGTACTCCAGCTGACAAAACAGCCACTAAAGTTCCCCTGGGCATTTGCTCCTCTGTCGGGGCACTCCGCCGGGGTCCCCGACAGTGCCGGGAAGCGAAGTTCCCTTCTACCTCGGAGCCGGCGAGGAATGGATGAGCACTCAGGGATCCGATGAGGTTTTAAAAGACTTTACTTATCACAGGTTCAGGCATACAAATCAGCAAAAAGGAAAAACCCGATGCTTAGGATTCCAGGCTAGAACCCCAGCCACGTGTAGGCCAAGATGGTGACCACCACGTGCAAAGGCTTTGGGAAAGGAGAAGAACACTTCCAAGCAGGGCGACCGCTCACAGAGAGCCACAGCCCCCAAAGAAGCGGGAGAGTGAAAACCGGCTAGTTTATACCCATGCAACTCAGGCCTTCCTCCCATTGTTATGGAAAGCAGGGAGTGTTAAATGTCCTTAGATAATCCCTCCCTGCACCTCACCTAGGCCCTTTAGTATGCTAATGTTTTGAGCCAAATGCCCTTAAAGGAGTCCTGCAACAACTCCCCTGATTAGTTTACTAATAAAAATTGAAAAGGTAAGAAATATTTAGTAATGTACAGAAAATTAAGATAAGAAAAAACAATTCGAATTACAAAATGATAATACATGTTACTTTAGGATCCTAACTTGTTTTTGGACCCAAAGCAAAGTTCAAGATAAAGTGTTTTTAGCTGTCTGATTATAACGGACTATAGTTTGCACTGTCCATAATTTGTGAGAGTCAATTTGCTATATTTTATGTAAAGTCGGGTGTCTGGAACAAAGTCTGTGGGGCTACTTCTGGAACAGCAATAAGCGGTGATCATATGAGTATGAGTCTCTGGAGAGCAGCGGTCAGGAACTCGTTGAATTGTCAGGAACACTGGATTGGGTTTCAGGAACACTGGAACAAGTATCTCGAATTCTGGAACAGGAGTCTTGAGTGCTGGAACAGGTGTCCGGAATCATTGGTGTGATATCTTGAACTCTGGAACAGGAGTCTTGAGCGCTGGAGCAGGTGTCTGGAACATCGGTGTGGGCGTCTTGCAGGGCTTCTTCAGCAAGGGAACATTGGCACCGGTAACTGTACCTGTAGCTTAGGCGAGACAAAAACACTTTTCGAGGTTAATCACAAGTAGAGATTTTAAGGCTTTGTAGGGATCCAAGTCTGGGATGGAGAGAAGAATATAAAGAAGCTCCAACATGGGTGGAGCAGGGGAAATAAGTATGAGAATTGATGATTTTAAAATTGATAAATCTAGTGGATCAGCAGTGGAGTTGATGAATGTAATAGAGGTTTGTAGTGGTCAGAAATTGAGAAGGTAGTAGTTGAGACATAACATAGACACAACATTAATCACAAACATAATGGTGGCCACCACATGCACACACGCACACATACATTTGATCGATCAATATCTTACAGCTGTATATGTGACCCATTTAGGGTGATAAATGGTAACGAGTCAAGCGCTTCATAAATATAAAGCCGGCAAATGATGGTGAGAAAGTGTCTTTTCCTGTGAATAGAGCATTGGGAAAAATTAGTTTTGCAAATTATTAAATTTTTAGCGAGCACTGTTTTAGGAGTCTCGGAGTATTGAGCACTGTAGCGCAGGTTTACTGGATTCGAATATCTCATCCTGTGAACAGAATCATTAGAAAAACAATTTTTTATTGATTTAGCAAACATTTTTGTAATGAGCACTGTGATCAGAGTCCACCCATTTTTCCACCCTTTTTTTTTTGTAAGAAAGAAAATATTTAGGCTGTAAGGCAAGATATTAGACATGAACCATGATCACAGACTGCAAAACAAGATCATTATTAAAAGGAACCAATCCAGGAAGTTTAAACAGCAACTTGCAATTTAAAATTTAAGACTTTATATTGAAAGAATTAGTTGTTTTCTGATTCTTGGAGAATTCTAGTCTTAACAAGTCGCAGAGGGACCCAGAGTTTCTTAGCAGGGTTATCGTCTGTAGAAATGAAAGCATAGCCTCTTCCCCGAATGAGGAGGTGACCTGCAATCCATTTATCATCAATTTTCACCCAGATAGGTGAATTGACTGTTTTTTGAGTTTGCATATCTTCTTGAAAGTGACGTTCAGCCGCGGTATAGGGATCTCCTTGAGGTATATTTAAGAAGTTTAAGGTGAATAATGTTAAAGATAAAGAATCCATTGGAGGCATGCTTGTTTTTCGTTGCTTTAATAGCTGAGTTTTAAGTGTTCTGTGGGCACGTTCAACTATTCCTTGTCCTTGTGGATTATATGGAATTCCTGTAATATGTTTGATCTGCCATTCCTCGCAAAAGGATTTGAAGGTTTTGCTGGTGCAAGCAGGACCATTATCTGTTTTTATGGTATGGGGAATACCCATGACGGAGAAGCACTGGAGTAAAAATGAACAAACAGATTTAGCTCTTTCAGACGTCATAGGAACAGCCCATATGAACCGGGAATATGTATCGATGACCACATGAAGGAAAGGTTTGTTGGGAAATAAGTTAGTATGAGTTATATCCATCTGCCACAATTGGTTTGTCTGTAAACCTCGAGGATTTGCTCCTGCTACATGAGATGTACAATGTAAAGGAGCACAGACAGGACAGTTGCGGACAATTTGTCTAGCTTGTCTCCATGGGATGCCATGGTGTACATGAAGGCGGCGGGCATTTGTATGTAGAGTCTGGTGCTCTTCCTCAGCTGATTTAAATACTGGTGCTGCCAAAGAGATCTGCTGCTTCGTTTCCCTCGAACCATTGGCCCGGGGAGTCGGCTGTGAGAACGGATGTGGGAGATGTATATAGGGAATGTTCTATTTCGGAGGAGATCTTGTAGTTTATGGAGCAGCTCCTGAATTATAGGATTATGGGCATTTAAAGAAGCAGTGACAATTCCAGGAAATAAACCAACTACATATGCAGAATCACTCACCACATTACATGGGCCAGATACATGGGATAGTAAATGTATCAGGGTGGCGAGTTCCACTTGTTGGGCAGATTTATAATTTGTATGCATAGTAGTGGTCAACGAAGGACCTGTAATTCCACCCCTTCCTGATGAGGAGCCATCAATATAATACACTGGAGCATCGGGAATGGGAGAGGAGCGGACAATGGTGGAAATTATAAAAGGTGTCCTTTTCAGAAATTCCCAGGTTTTTCCAGCTGGGTAATGATAAGATATTTCTCCTGAAAAATCTGCTAAAGCTCTCTGAAGGATTTCACTGAGTGGTAAAACAGCTTCAATTTCTTTTTTAGGGTCAGGTAGTACAATTACATGGGGATCATGTCCAAGTAATACTTGGGTTCTTGATCTTCCCTTAATTATAAGGTTAGCTATCATCTCAAGGTAAGGTGTAGCAGTACGATTCTGCTTGTTATGTAAGTAAACCCATTCTAACGGTCCAGATAATTGGGCTATAGCAGCAGTTGGAGACTCGGGAGTGTTGAAGACCAAGAACCATACCTTTTCTCCGGGATTAAATCTGGAGAGGTAAGATTTTTTGAAGCCGATTCATGAAAAAATCTAATTCCTTCTGAGCTTTAGGAGTTAGCTGCCTTGGGCTATTTAAAGCAGGATCACCTTCAAGGGTGTGGAACAGGTTACTGAGCTCACAGTTAGGAATACCAAGGGAGGGGCGCACCCAGTTGATATCCCCCAGCAGTTTTTGAAAATCATTCAAGGTTTTGAGCCTTTTCTGACTAATGGAGATCTTTTGAGGACGTACTGTAGTGCGGTCAAGAGCATAGCCCAAATATTCATATGGAGGCTGCATCTGGATTTTCTCGGAGCTACTTGTAAGCCAGCCTCTGGTAAAACTGTCATTACATCATTATATAAATTCTGGAGATCTCTGGAATTATCACAAGCTAGCAGGATATCATCCATGTAGTGGATGATGTATGCACCAGGAAATTTAGCACGAATGGGTCAGCAAAACCTCATCAACAAAGTGTTGACACATCGTAGGTGAACTAGTCATTCCTTGGGGCAATACTGTCCACTGAAACCCTACGTAAAGGACCTTTATGATTAATGGAAGGGACTGAAAATGCAAACCTTTTCCGATCATCTGGGTGGATAGGTATGCTGTAAAAGCAGTCTTTAAAATCTATGATAATTAGCGGCCAATCCTTAGGAATAGCTGCTGGAGAGGGGAGCCCAGGTTGTAGGGCTCCCCATGGGGACCATAGTAGAATTTACATTCCTTAAGTCAATCAGCAAACGCCATTTGCCTGATTTTTTCTGTATTACAAAAACAGGAGAATTCCATTCTGAAAACGTTTCCTCAATATGTCCTAATTTCAGCTGTTCTTCCACTAGATTTGTTAGCGCCTCTAACTTTTTTGGTATTGAGGGGCCACTGTGGTGTCCATATAGGTTTGTCAGACTTCCACTGAATACGGATAGGTAGTGGGCGCTTAACCACAGCGGCCCCAATTAAAAAGGGTTACTCCCGGTGTTAGGCTTATTATGGAGAGCTGGAATTGGTGCTCGACGGGGAAGTGGACGAGGTATGTGGATTACTGCCCCCACTGCTCCAGCATGTCTCGACCCCATAAAGTTAAAAGGCATAGGGGCTATATAAGGCTGGACCATGGCTACATTCCCTTCAGGGCCAATACACGGCAGCCACCTGGCACTCTGTCGGAGAAGAGAGGGAGGAGATATTGCCTACCCCGCTCAGGCTATGGGACACTTTCTTTAGGGCCCAGTTAGAGGGCCAATACTTGGTGGAGATTATGGATATGTCTGCCCCTGTATCCAACATGCCTTTGAATTTCCTTTTATAAATTTCGATGGGTATAACCGGCCGCTTGGCCTGAGAAATTCTGGCAGTGTACCCAACTAGATAGTTAGCCAGGTGGCTGGTGGGCTTGGTTCTGTGTGGCTGCATAACCAACAATGAAGTTGGCAGAATGGTTGGTACTGTTTAAGCCACCAGCTGTAGGGTGTTCGGACTGACTACGGATCCTCAAAAAATAATAATAGTTTAGCAAGTGGTTCCCCTTTTTTAAAAGTCCATTTAGTTGGCACAGATATTGACAGTATTATCTCTCCATGAGATTCAGGATCCAGAAGTCCGAAATGCACCATAATTCCCTTAAATTTCAGCCAATCACTCCCTGAATTAAACCCATACTACCTGGGGAGCAGGTCCTTTTTATCCCTGTTTTTTAGCATGTAGGGGTCTTGACTTGGGTGTATTGTGACAGTCTTAGGGCAGAGAATGTCGAGACTGTCACTGCCTGATGGGGTAGGCCAGAGAGCATTTATTGACTGTAATTCTGTGGATTCTGATTCGGAGGATAGTGGGCAGGTGGAATGAAGGAGAGTGCCCTGGATTCAGCTGGGCCCTGGGGCTGGCCCCCCACCCAGTTTCCCCGCATTAGGGGAGGAATAGATGTTATTTGAGCCTGCGGAGCTTGTGGAACCTGGGAGGGGGTCCATGTAACATTTCCTATAAAGGGATTATTAGAATGTTGCCCTGTATTGATAGTTTTAGGAGATGGGCAATCTCTACGGGTGTGTCCCTTCTTTCCGCAGCTAAAGCAGGTTATCTGTCCAGATGAAGCCTGAGGCTGACTTCGCCTCCAAGACCGACAGTCTCTGGCCCAATGTTTTCCTTTTCTGCACCTTGGGCATGGTCCAGGTGGGGCCCTTCGAGGGGTGGAGCTGCGATTATTAGAATAGTTTCTTCGATTATTGTTTATTCTTTGAAGTTTATTGTTTCTCCCCCCTAGAGCTGTCTGACTTGTTTCTCCCCCTAGAGCTGTCTGACATTTCATCCCTCTCCTGATCCTCCTGCTGTATGGGATAAGCCTCTATATCATCCTGTGTTTTATGGGAGGTTAAACCGACATTTCTACAGGCCTTTAGATACCCCATGAGGTCATCCTTTTCCCTAATACCATATAGTAATGCTCGACATTTTTGATTAGCATTCTCATATGCTAAGTTTCGTTTTAGGATTTCTTGAGTGGTTGGGTCTTGAACCTGTCTTTGGATTGTTTCACATAATCTCCCAACAAAATCAAAGTATGGTTCATCACGACCCTGGTAAATTTTGTATAGCTACCTAGAAATTCTGGGTCGGAACCTACTCTTTCCCACGCCTTTAATGCTGTCTCCGAGCGAATTTTAAAATAGGTTCAGGTAATGTCGCTTGTTTTGCTTTATTTTTCCATTCACCTTCACCTTTTAGCATGGCAAAAGTTATAGTATGGCCTGATTCCTTTTCTCTTAAAGTGTCAATATTCTGGTTAACCCCATCTGCATACCACATATGCCATTGCATGTACTGTGATTTGTTTAGACAAGTATCGGCTACCGTTTCAAAGTCTCCCAATACCCACTGACTACTTTCGCTCCAATCAGCTAAATATTTTAAAAGTATAAGGACTTGATATTCCAAACCTGTCGCAAGCCTTCCTAAACGGGGTTTTGCCTCAATTTTTAAGTCTTCATGAATCGGTTTTACTTTATCTTTAGATTGGTCATGAGAAGATTGCTGGGCTTTGCTCTTTGACTCGAGCTAATCTGTTTCTCCCCTTCTTCCCTCATCAGAGCTTGTAGTATCTGGCAGAGGAACATCTACCCCAGTGAGGGTATTAACTCTGGAGAGATTTTCAGCTTGGGAATTTGCCTCCTCTGGGTTATCAGCCACATTAGAATTCTTTTTTTTAGTTTTTTGCTGGGAATGTATACACCTTTTTTCAAGTCTACAGTTTTTTTGGGGCGTGTTTGTGAAGCGGCTTTTAGTTGGTTCACGCCTCAGTATTGGGTATGCGCTAGGTCCTGATTGATAAGTTATGAAATCAGAAATCTCCCTGCGTAACACATGCATTTCTTGGTTTAAGTTTTCAAGTTTCCTATATGTTTCTTCCTTTTGTTCTTTCAATCTTATGTGTAACTTCCAAACCTCCTCTTTTTGTCCATCTATTCTATCTCTCTGTCTGTCAATTTCTTCCTCTAAGATAATGCTGATTTTATCAATATCCTTCTTCTGCTCTTCAAACTTTACTTCAAATTTTAAATCCTGTTTAATAATTTTTACTTTCCTGTTCTTCTAATTTTTTCTTTGAATTTTAAATCCTGTTCTTCTAATTTTTCCTTGAATTTTAAATCCTGTTCTTCTAATTTTTTCCTCAAATTTTAAAATCTGGTTAATAATTTTACTTTCCTGTTCTTCTAATTTCTTTTCAAATTTTAAACTCTGTTTAATAATTCTGTCTCAAGCTTTAAGACCAGATCTACCTGTAGCTTTTTATGATCCTCACTTATTTCTTCAATCGCTGAGTAAATCTAGTCCCTTGGGATTGCATTCAATTTTATTACTTTCTTCCCTCTCTCTATTAAACATTGTCCTTACGCAAAGGTACAGTTTAAAAATCGCAAGGACCCAGATGATTTGTGAAAAGTAGGGGAGTAGTTCTCAGAAAAAGGAACTATATAGACTGGGCTATGCTATGGTTCGAGCCAATAAAAGATAACAATGTATCTATACCGCATGAGATATCCAT